>PVKS010010374.1:15774-60505 GCA_004027875.1 Aplodontia rufa | reverse complement strand
CTATTTGAGTTTAATTTTATTTAATAAATATGTTTTCTGTTTCCTCTAAAAATCAGTTGGGTGGGAGAAGCACTAATATGAGGAATCCACAAATCCAGGCACCAAGCAGCACCTGTCATTTAAGGTGTAACTATTATAAAGGAGCCTGCAAACTGGAAAAACTAGAGAACAGTTATGCACTATAATTTCTTTAGGAAGGATAAAAAAAATTAACAGCCAATTCACCTATCAGCACATAGATTCACGACAAAGGTTAGGGAAAATCTGTGAAATTTTCCTAGACTGAATGGCTTTGGGCCAGTTAGTTACTTAACTTGTTTGAGCCTGCTTGCTCAAATTGAAGAGTGGGAAGAGAGTGAGACTAGATGCCCTCAGAAGGGAAAAGAAAAAAGAACTAAGGTAATGACTTACAGAAAACAAGGTTTTTTCAGTTCATCCATAATTCATCCATAAACTGGAAAAATATAAAACTCAAAGTGATTATTAAAATATGCCCATAACCCTTGAGTTCACGCTGGATTTGGCACTTTGGTTTAAATAGAATGATGGCCTAAGTGATGGTGTGTGGCTTCTTCTTTGCTCTTGCTTGGCTCACTCACTCTAGGAAAGTCAACCATGTTGTGAGGACCCTCAAGCAATACAATGGAGAACTGAGACTCACAACCTGAGCCAGAGAGCGAAGGAGCCACCTTGTAAGCCGCAAGCCGATCCTGGTGCCCAGTCAACACACTGACTGCAACAGCATGAAAGACCTTGAGCCAGAGCCACTCCTGCGCTACTCCCAGATTCCTGACCCACAGAAACAACGAGACAAGCACGTTTATTGTTTTAAGCCACTAAGTTTGGGGTTCATTTATATGAGCAAAAGAACACACCACTTTCAAATTGTAGGCTGAGACCCATTTGCGGTTGATGAAATAAATTTACGGCAGTCCAATCAACTTTTTTAAAGATGAAGTAGTTCGAAAGACAAAAATAAGAGTACAACACTCATAAATACATACAGGTCTATACCATTAAAATACAACGCTCCCTAAAACACAGGGAATTCTTGGGGGAATATGCCCTCAATAACAACCAACTATAAAACAAGCATTTTCTATAAAATTTTATGACTAAACTAATTTAACATTAAGATACTCTCAAAGAGCTGGAGTGCTTGCCTGGCATGCACGAGAACCTGGGTTCATACTCCAGCACCATATACACAATTAAGTGTCGGAGCAATGAAAACCAGATGAGAAACTAAAAGTTGATTCTTTCTCTCTCACTCTCCCTCTCTCTTAAAAAAGAACACTCTCAAAATACATCTTTCCTGATTCATAAGTTGTTTGTTGATAAAACAGAAGGCATGGTATCTACCCCGGGGTTTGAAGTCTAACATGTAAAAACATGTCATCTTCCTAATTTAAGAAGTTACTCAATGGGACAGACATCCTTCAAAAATTTAGGGAAAAGGCTGCTTCAGATTTTAAGAACATTTATCATTTCCTCCTCCAATTACTTATCAATGTTAAAGAATACAACTTACTTCAACCTGAGCAAACACCAACTTACAAATCTCCAAAACTAAGAAAAAGTACCAAGTACATAAATATTAAATTGCTTTCTGTCCGCTGTGCAAGTCACACAGGAATACTTTTAGTTTACAAGCAACTGTGTATTTTTATGGTTGTTTCTCAGAACACTAAACTTTCAGCAACACAAGATTCTGCAGAATATTTATGCATAACTTATTGATGAATCCACTCAGATAATGTTTGCAATAATTTTCTTTCAAATGTGTTAACTATTTCCAAACACCTAATATGCCAGATTTATTTTCAAAATACAAAAATAAAATAGTACATGAACACTAAATATTACTTATTTTTCTTATTACTTAACTCAGGGCATTTGTGGCTCTCCTATAATGAGACTTTTTAGAGAAGCAACAGCTTCTCTTGGCCCTATCTCTTGGCTCCACAACAACCAGCCCTTCTCCGAATTGGCTGTTTTCTCCCCAACTTTTGCAGATACATATATATGTAAATCTACATTTAAATGTTTCTACTTCAACAAGTTGGAGAAAGCGGATACATTCTGAATGACTCTCCTTATAATGTTACCAATAATGGTGACAATGTCAAATAGTCTGCACACTTGGGCAAAAGTCAAATGTGCCTGCCTATGTCTTGAGAATTAGCAGTCACTCTACCCAGTATTAAATTCAAAAGCATCTCTTGAAAAGAATATGATGCTCTTGACAGCATGTTCTTTAGGAATGAGTTTCAGAGGATAACCCTAGGCATATTTTTATAGACCTATATACACTGTAGTACTAGGAAACTGTCCACTGATGTTAAGATTACCTTGACTCAAGGCCAAGTATTCTAGACACACAGGCCACATTTCAGTCTAACAGCTTCAATCTAAAAACCTCAATGTTCTTTTTCCTTCACTTTTTCTTGTAGTTTCTTCTTAAAGCAGTTGACTCTTCACATAAGTACTCCATCAGCACAACTTTAAAGATTTCAGAATTAAGGTCCAAAAAATTAAGGGCTTAATAAGATCTCTATGATTCTCTACAAAACAATCAAAATTACTTTAGTTTCCTAATAAAAGGAAAGACTTCAACTGTAGAACCACTCCAAGGAAATGTGGCCTGCCAATCTGAAGGCCAACTTTTATGTTTTAGTGACAGTGCACTAGAACACTTAGATCAGTATCAATTTTGGTTTTGGAGGCAGACATTTAACCACTCAACAAGTAATTTATCTAGTTGATCAAAGAATAAGAAAGTTCAAGGCAGGTATATGCTGAATCTATTATTCACTTTGGGGATTCTAAAACAGCTGCTGTTCCATCTGCAAAGGAGGAGTAATTAGTCATCAGTAGCTGCGGAAACAAATGAATATTAAATCAAATTCAAGATTTTTAAGAAAGACATTCTGCATTTCAAATCCTCTTCGTATAGTAAACTTCCCTTACACGCTTGGTAAACTAAGTGCCAGCCACTGCGTCAGGGCCTGGCTGTACAAACCAAAACGAGTTAGACATCAAGACACTCTTAATAAACAGGTTAGCATGCTTTAAAACCAGAATAACCTTGAAACTGCTGCCTCCATTTCCTTATGAACCAAGCCTTACCCTTTCTTCAAAATCCTAGATATGTAAACATATAAAACTCCAGTCTTCAAAGGACTCAGCTACTCTTCCAAATAAAAAACACAAATTCTAACAAAATGGCAACAAAAAAGGCAACTTGATGACCATCAAAGAATTCCAAGTCCCCTGATGAGCATGTTACCACCCTTAATCTAACCGGCAACTACGGAATCCGTTCTACCAGGACCTCAAAGATCAGAACAGAAGAGTAAACTCTTCTTAAAAACAGCACGCACTGCAGACTATGATTTTCTTGGGCCAACACTTTTAAGTACTCAAATCCAATTTCTGCACCAACCATCACACCCAATCCTAACAGCTTACACCACTCATCTAGGCTGAGGCACCACCTCTAGCCTCTGTTCGCAGCACTCCATCCAGCAGGACTCTGAACTGCCACCGACAAGATACTAGTGATTTACAACAGTCCCCTGGTTCTGCAGTCCACTCCATCTCATGCCGTAAGACGAAAATCTTCTCTAGTACGGGACCTCAAGGGACAAAGGTACAGGCCAAGAGATGTTAAGCAAAGCTGGCAGAAGAATCCGAGCAGCTCTCATCCGCACCCCCAGGGTCTGAGGATCTGTCCTACCTATATTCCTTAACAGGGGCTTGTGACTCAAGCCCAGCCTCCAGCCCCCAGAGGTGGAGAGAAGTTTCCTCGCCGCGGCTGCACATGGCTCGCAGAAGTTTGGCTGGAGCGGAGAGCCGAGCCTGGGTGGGAGCGGCAGCGCAGCGAGTGCTGCAGGCGGCGGCGGCGGCGGCAGAGCAGCAGGAGGCGGAGGCGGAGGCGGGCGGGGGGAGGGGAGCGGCTGGGGGGGCGGAGGGGGCTCTTGCCGCCACTGCTCTCTCGCCGCCTCTCCCCCCCGGCGGGAGCCGCTCTCAGCCTCTTTGCACTAGTCGCTCCGCTCTCTCGGTCATGTGACCTTAACGTAACCGGACAGGAAAAGCCCCGCCGCCGCCGCCGCCGCCGCGCCGGAGACACCGACCGCGGCGGCAGCAGCAGCAGCAGCAGTAGCAGCAGCGAGAGGCAGAGGCGGCGGCGGCGGGGAGGACGGCACGGCCGAGGCTGCCCAACGCTGCCTCCTCCACACCCCCCGTCAGAGCAGCACCGGCGACAGGTAAGCGCGCACCGCCTCCGCCTCCCGGGGCCGGTGCCCACGTGCCGCCCCCAGCCCGGGCTCCGGGAAGGCGGAGGGGGGGCGGGGGCCACCGGAGCCCGCAAACGGTTCCGGCAGCGGAGGTGGCAACAAAGACGGCGAATGACCCCCGTCCCGAGGCTCCGGGTGAAGGCAGGCGGAGGGCCCGGACCACACGGGACCCGGTTCTGGGAAGCGAGGGCAGGGGCGGGCCGCGGGGGTGGCGGCGGCTGCGCCTGGCGCCGGGGCTCTGGCCGCCTGACAAAACCATCCCCCGGAGCCAGGCGGCGGCGAGTCGGCGGCGGCTCCATCCGGGGCTTTGCGGGAGGGGGAGGGGACGGAAGCCGAGAGGGCGGGCGGCGGATCGGAGGGAGGGAGGAAGGGGAGGGGGGCGATTCGCGTTCCGTTCTCCGTCGCCGGTCCCTCCCTTCCCGCCGCCACCGCGAAGTGCGTCCCGAACGGCGGCGGCCGGCCGGCGAGCGTCCCGCGCTGGAGCCTCCGGAGGCGGGCCCGTCAGGTGCGTAATCCTCCCGACGCCCCGACGCCTGCTGCTGCCGCCGCTGCTGCTTCGGCGGCAAGGCCGCGAGCTGCGGAAGTGGGTTTGGGGGGAGGGGAGCAGAGAGAGGGAGGGGGAGGGGAGGGATCCGGTCCGACCGGAGCAGGCCCGGCCTCTCTGGCGCTTCTCCCAGCTGCAGCGGCTCCTACAGCTGCTGCCGCTACTGCTGCGGCTCCGCCTCCCCGCTTGCGGGCGGGGGCGCGCACGCGCGCTTCCGGCCTCCTCGGGTCTCGCGCTGTCTGCGGCTCTCGCGCGCGCTCATCCCCTCTCCCTGTCTGGGCCACCCCCGCCCCCGGCGCCGGGGAGGTAGCGCCGGCCGGGGCGTTGCGCGCGGCGTAGGCGTCGGCATTGTGTTAAACTCCGCGGGACTTGGGGCGAACGCGCGCGCGCACGCGGAGCTGAGGGAAGCGGCGAGCGTGCGGCGGGGCCGAAGTACGTCGCCCCTCCCTCCCCTTCCCTGAGCCGCGGGGGGGGGGGGTAGGGGGCGTGGCTGGAGGGATCTGGGGGCCCCGCCCCCGGCCTGCCCGGGCCCCGGGCGCCCTGGGCGGGGCGGGGCGGGCAGCGGTCGGGCGGCTCCGGGCCGTTCAGGTCTTCGGTCTCCAGGGCCGCGGAGCCCGGGGCGGGTGTTGAGAGCGCGGAGCTGGCGGCCGCGAGTTTCCTCTCACGCACGATCTGAACTGCCCAGTCTGCGCTGCGGTCGCCGCCTCGCCTCGGCACACCCCGCCGGGCTCCGGGAAGCGGAGATTGCGGTGCGAGGCCCAACCGGGCCCGAGCCGTCTTCTGCGTGCAGCGAAACCCGCAAGCTTTTAAACAAGGCCGCAGAGAGAACGCTTAGGAAGCAAGGTTTTTGTCACCTTTAGCTGGTCGTGAACTAGAAATGCCAGGAAGAAGAAAGCAAGCTCAGTAGAGGGCCCCGTGCAGTCACCGCCGCGCCGCCATTCATTGCAAGAACTTGCACCCAACTACTTGAACTCCTAATCGTGCCCCGGGGAAACAACCCGAGCTCTCTACTCTCCCCACCCACCCATCTGCATTGTTCTTTTGCTCTTTCACCTTCACCGTACAATGTGCCCACTCTGTGATTATTGCTTTAGTAAAATAAGGTAAAAGGTCTGGATTTGCTTAAACCAGACGCTGAGTAGACGCGGACGGCCCCAAGCAGGGTGTACAGAGCACTAGCATTTGACTCTGAAACCTGAAATTGTGTTTTTAAATGAAAGCTAAGACATTTTCATCCATTTCTCTAACTTATCACCAGCCGAAAATGATAGATAGGGGGGCATTCTGAGTAAACCTGGTAATATGTATCCAGATGTTTGTAAACCGTTAAAAGGCAATTTTTAAGAAAGGAGTAATTTTTCACTAATATTACTTTTCTTTAAACTGAACATTTCTCGTTTAATAAACGTGTAATTTGTTTATTTTCTAGCCAAAGGATTGGTCTGTTACTGAAACCATCATAATACCTAAAAATACTACAAGTAATATGCCATGCCACCACAAGTCAACAGTGAAGGAACTCACTAATGCATAGAATATAAACCACCCCTAAAACGTCCTGCAGTCCATCTTCTTATTTGCCAGTTTTAAAACTTCTCTTAAAGAGGGTGTAAATAGATTGGTGCAAACTTTTCCAGCAGCAGAGTAAACACTAGGTGTGCTTTAAGGCACAGAACAAAAGCTCCCAGTGACAGCTGCTTTTTTTTTTTTTTTTTTTGTAAGATTAATGTAAACTTTGCACTACCTTTCAAATTTTACAGTTTTGTAAGATTATATAAAATAATGCACACATCAACTTACCTCCACCTGCCCTAAGGAGGCGCATCTTGTAACCCTGTGATTTGAAGTACCCACTGCTTGTCCTTGAATAAGGGGATGTGCTTTCCTCAATTTGACAATTACAGGGCAGGTAGGTAGTGAAGAAAATGCTTAAGGCTGATGTGTGGCATCAGCTTGGGACCAGCTTCCTTAGGGCCTGGGACTCACCTGCCTTCTCTCTATGTCTCTTGGTGCTACATCCCTAATCTCACTCACCTTTTCCTGACCAGAGCTTTGAAAAGTTAGGCAAGTACTATGCATCAGGCACAGGAAAATAAGATTGGAAGAACTGCTGATCTGCTGGAGATTTTTATTATAAATTTCAAAACGCACCTGTCACAAGGTCGCTTTTCTAACATCCTTGTGTTCTTTGGGCCTCTTCACACAAGCCTGAAAATACAAGAGGAAACAAATTATATTTTTTTCTGATGGAAAAATAATTGCAAACATTCTAAATATTAGAGAACATTTTTAAGAGCTTCATTATGCTCAGGTAATTGTTAATCATAAACTTATTATAAGATAATTTTATTAGCAAATTATAAATTTTATAATTAAAATATTACTTTGAGTTGGTAGGAAATGAGATAACAGTATTTTCACAATGCTGATATTGCCATTAAGATGTGGAATCAGGGGCTGGAGCAGTGGCTCAGCGATTTTGTACTCTCCCTCTAAATTGAGCACCAAGTAAGGTGCAGAATCAATGTGTTGACACTGGGAAAATTCAGTGAGCCAGTGTCTTCCAAATAATCAGTGAATTATGCTAAAAACTGTGCATGAGTAAATCCTGTTCAAAGTACATAGCCCAGTGAATTTCACAAAGGAGGAAAAGTTCACCCATTACCATAGTAGGTTACACAAGGAGCCTTTGAGAATCTGCCACTTGGGCTGGAGAGGTGGCTCAGCAGTAGAGTGCTTGCCTGGCCTGGGTGAGGACCCAGGTTCGATCCCCAGCACCACATACACAACTAAGTGGAGGAAAAACAAAAAACAAACTCTCCCCCTCTCTCTCTGTCTATTTAAAAAAAAAAAACAAAAAGTCTACCACTTCCCAAGTTTTGATGTAATATTAAAAAAGAATATTCAGAATTATCTGATACTGTGGCTCTTAAAATACTTCTCTCTAGCAACACCAAAAAAACAAACTTTTCCAGCTGCATATGTAGGTGAGGCTGGATTTTCTTAAATACTCAACCAAAATACCACAGCAGGGTAAACAGAGAAGCATAGTAAGTGCAGAAGCTAATATCCAATTGTTTATTATTGAATTAGCAAAATATTAAAAGATGCCACTTAACTATTTTGTGTTGTTTCTGAAAATACAATTATTTTCGTAAAAACATGTTATTCATTAATTAAGGTGTAATAGGTATTTTTAATCCATTTTTTTTCAATTTCTAAGTTTTATAGTCTCTAAATTTCATATTTTCCAGTGTGGTAAAATATCAATGGTGATTATCCACATAAACAAAAGTTTGTTTATTTTGGTACTGGGAATGAACCCAGGGCCTTGAGCACGCTAGGCAGGTGTTATACCACTGAACGTTTTAAAATTTTTTCCCCAGCTTTTTTTTTTTTTTTTGGTAACAGGGCACTTAATCACTGAGACACATCCCCAGTCCTTTTAATATTTTTATTTTGAGACAGGGTCTCACTAAGTTGCTTAGGGCTCCACTAAGTTGCTGAGGCTGGCTTTGAACTCTCAATCCTTCTGTCTCAGACTCCTGAGTCATTGTGATTACTGGCATGTGCCATTGCGCTAGCTACCCAGCCTTCTTTAAAATTTTATTTTGAGATAGGGTCTCACTGAGTTGCCCAGGTTGGCTTTGAACTTGCAATACTTCTGCATCAGCCTCTCGAAGCCGAAATTACAGGCATACTCCACCACACCTGGCTTAAAACAAAAGTTTTTTAATGTCTTCATAATTTTAAAGAGCATAAAGGGGTCCTAACACCAAAAAGTTTGAAGCATTCTTTTCTAAAATACTGAAATATACTATTCAAGTAAAACCTCAGTTAAACACATTTGGGCATCACCTTGAACTACACCTGTAAGTGATACGTTTTCTTCAGATTAAGTTTACAGATCATCATATGGTATATAAAAAAAGGAAGGGAGTCTCTACTTAGGTTAATAGAAACAGATTAGGGTTTTCATTTTGTTTGGTGCAATCATATATAGGTTTCCTTAAAGTTGATGGTAGCATAATGCCTTCAGAATTACTGCTTTAATGTTAACTTTTTATTAGCCATAATTCTCTGACCCACTTCGAATTTGATACCTAAAATATCCCTGATATGTCTCCTTTTGACCCCAACTTACATGTGGAAATTAAAAACTAATTTAAATGTAGCCATAAGCAAAATACAATTGAAAAGACAAATCTAGGGCTGGAGAGGTGGCTCAGCGGTTTCAGCGCCTGCCTGGCAAGCATGAAGACCCGGGTTCAAACCCAGCACCACATACACAACTAAGTGTTGGAGCAACTAAGCCATGTGAAAAACTCAATAAAGTTATTTCTCTCTTTCTCTGTCTCTCTCACTGTCCCTCTCTCTTTAAAAAAAAAAAAAAAAAAAAAGACAAATCTTTTTACAAATGTAACACTTTCCAATGTGAAAAATAAGTGCTCTTAATTACTTTATGCCACTCCTCTTTCTAATTACTACCTAGCAGAACTGACTAAAGAAATGTTAGGGAAAATGTACCAGTCCATCATCACCGTCTTAAAATATGTTTAAATTCAAATGACCAGCCTCATACAGGTTTACTTAATGGGCTCTCCAACATTAATTTTTAATACTACTAATTAGAAAGGCAGTAAGTGATCTAAACTGCTTGAAAGAATCCATCTTACTTGTGAGTAATGCTGCTTTTCTGTTACTGATGTGCCCTGTGCATTATAGGATTCATTTATGCTTCACTTAAATAAAATCAAGGACTTCAGAAGACCCTTTTAGTGCCCTTGAAATGGGCAGTCTAAGTGCTGTTTAGTGTCTTCGAAGAGCTATTATGTTTAGCAAGTGATTCATCAATCCCCAAAAGCTGTTTTGGTCGTCCGTTCTCATACTGAAAGTGAAGGAGGAACTTAGGTTGTCATAATGTAATGAGAGGGGCTGGAGTGGTGGCTCGGAAGTTACGGTGCTTGCCCAGCATGCGTGAGTACACAGGTTCAAACCCCAGCACCCACATACACAACTAAGTGTCAGAGCAACGAAAGCCACACGAAAAACTCAATAAAAATCGATTCTCTCTCTCTCTCTCTCTCTCCCCCTCTCTCCCTCTCCCGCTCCCCCTCCCCCCTCACTGTCCTTCTCTCTTTAAAAAAGAAAAAAAAAATGTAATGAGATTATATGTGTCCCAATCAGCTGCACCTCCAGCCCAGCTGAAAGCACCCAACAGCTAGGCCGTCAGTGTCCCAGAAACAGTGGAGAACAGCAGCAGCAGCAAAAACAAACAAAAGCTTTTAATAATCTAAAAGATGATCTCCACTTGGCTTTGGGAAGTGATTACTTATTTCAACTTCAGTGTATCTTACAAGCTCTTACTGAAGGGGGGAAAACGGTCGAACACATACACAAAAAGAAAGCATTCTACAAAACCCTTCTAAAAACTGCCTCCCCTCTCTGTCACTCCTTTTCTTCAGTTCTTCTCCACTCACTGTTCTAATTTAGGAAAGACAAGTTATGTAGTTGTCTTTTTAAAGTTCCATTAACAGTGTTTTGTTTTGTTTTGTTTTTTTAAGAGAGGGACGGAGAGAGAGAATCAATTTTATTTAGTTTTTCATGTGACTTTCATTGCTCCGACACTTCGTCGTGTACGTGGTGCTGGGGTTTGAACCCGCATCTATGGGCATGCAAGGCAAGCATGCAACCTCTGAGCCACTGCTCCAGCCCCAGTGCTAAGTTTTATATAGGTTTTCAGTGTCCTCTCATTGCCAGCCCTTTGTCATCAGGATCATTGAGAACTTTGAGGAAGGCTTGTCACCCGGGGCACCCCTGTGAATCCCAGATACTCCGGAGGCTAA
Source organism: Aplodontia rufa (assembly GCA_004027875.1). NCBI lineage: Eukaryota > Metazoa > Chordata > Mammalia > Rodentia > Aplodontiidae > Aplodontia > Aplodontia rufa. The sequence continues at coordinate 49,817 of PVKS010010374.1, read as the reverse complement.
GGCAAGAGGTTCGAAAGTTGGAGGGCAACCTCAGCAGCTTAGCAAGACTCAGTCTCAAAATAAAATCAAGAGAAGAGCTGAGACCTGGGGATGTAGCTCAGTGATCAAAAGCTTAAAGGTCTTGGTGAGCATGCACAAGACCCAAAGTTTGATCCTCAGTGCTGCAAAAAGAGAGAGAGAGAACTTGGAGGCGTGCTGTATGGAACCAGGCAGGTCGTGCCAGAGAATGAAGGGTACACCCAGAAGACAGGCTTCAGTACTGACCGACCTGTTAGTCGTTTTAAAGAGCAGGGATTTGAGTCCACGCTCTGGAGTCAGACAGCCTGGCTTCTCTGAACACTCCAGATGTCAGTCACAGAATTCTGAGCCCCAGACTAAAATCCGCTATCAACAAGTACTCTACAACTTCCACCTCTGGGGGCTGGGGGCGACCCACCATACTCTCCAACCCAGCATGCTCTTCCCCATCCACCTGGGAATCTGTCCTTGTTCCTCCTGGTAGAGAGCACTGCCTACCCAGCCATAGGAGGAAGATGCCCAGGTGTCATCTTGGAGCTTCTGATTCTTCCCACCGTCCTCCACCTAAATATCCTGGCATCCTGACTGATTCCTTACTTGTGGTCTCCACCACCTAGCTCCTTGTTTGTCTTCTCGACCACAGGAAAGGCTGTCTTGCCTGCCCTTTCCCCTCCTTGCCAGTTTGGTCAGCTTTGCACCTGCAGCCATCTGATCATGCAGAGGGGAAGGCAGTCTTTGCCGCCCAGTGTTCCATTGTGTTGCAGACCTAAAATCCCTTCGGAGGCTTCCCATTGTTTTTAAGGTAAGGACCAAAGGCCTTTAACTGGACCTCAGCCTGCCTCATTCTTCAGGCTTTTTGCCGTGCAGGGCCACGGTAAACTCTAAAGCAAATTCAGAACTTAATTATTAGCAGAAGAAACCCTAGGTGACATTTTTAAATTGAAAAATTCTTTTAAAATATTGTACACATTAAATTGGTGTGTGTGTGTGTGTGCGTGTGTGTGTGTTTAAGAGAGAGAGTGAGAGAGAAATAATAATTTTTTTTTTAATCTGGCCTTTGTTTCTCCAACACTTAGTTGTGTGTGTGGTGCTGGGGTTTGAAACTGGATCTCTGTGCATGCCAGGCAGTCCCTCCAACCACTAAGCCACTGCTCCAGCCCCTTGATTTGAATTTTTTTTAAGTCAACTCAAGGTAAAAGAAAATGAGCTTTATCCCAAATTGCCCGACTGGCTAGTCAGGGGCTGAGGTGAGACTGGAGAACTCAGCAGTCTTCTCTGAACAATGCAGTCACCAGTTTACTTAGCAAATATTAAGCACAATGGCAGTCACGTAGGGTAGTGAGTGATGGACTCTGCTGGCATCAGTCTGCTGGCCTAAGCAGCATGTTCACAGATGCTCCAAGGTAAGAGGAGCTTCACGTGTGAGCGCATGCGTGTATGTCTGATGTGCGTCTCTCAAAGTAGCATGTTCAGAGGTCCAGAGGTTCTAAGCCCCTGTTCACACAGCCTGTCTCACAACCAGGGTGAGTTAAAGATGCCATAGTCAGGGGCTCAGCTTGGAAAGTAAGGCCTCAGAGCAGCGAGTATCCTGGACTATTTGGAGCCGAATAATGGCCTGGGCACTCAGGGCCCAGGCCCTGGGGGAAAATTGCCATTCCTCTTTAGCTCAGCTCATCCACAAGTCCCTAAGTGAATGAAATAATGTCATTTATCTCCATGATCAGCACACTCAGATCAAAGAGGATTTTTGGTTTTGGTTTTGTTTTGCAGCCCTGAGGAGCAAATCCAGGGCTTTACACATGCGAGGCAAGTGTTCTACCACTGAGCTACTTCCCCAGCCAAAACAGGATTTTTAGTAGTGCTTAGATTTCAGAACAAGCTTGACACTTGATAATCACTTTGTAAAGATCACCAAAGTGACAATTTTGTATCAAGACAATAATTAGACACTTTAGTGACATAAAGTAAGATTTTATGTTGTAATTTGTTTGCAAATTGATTTTTTTTTTTTTTTTTTTTGGTATATTGAGTACAGTGCCAACTGTCCTTCCCCAGAAGGACATGCTAATATTATGTCCTTCCTACCCATTCATGTGCTGAAGTTCCATCCCTGTCGGGTTTGTAAATAGCTTATGTGTGCCTGTTGGACCCTGGTTTGGAGGTTGGTGTGTTGGTGAGTGTGAGCTCAGGAAGCCTGCTTCAGCACTGGAGCAGGTGTGCAGAACCGGCCACAGTGAGACACGTACGAAGAGCTGTGTTGAGGGGTCAGGGAGGGCTTCTTCCCGGTGGCCGCAGGGAGCCACAGGTGGATTTGGAACACAATGGTGCCATTAGATTTGTCCGTGAGAAAGATCATTCTGGCTGTTACAAGGTGAGTGGGTTAAGGCGGTCAGGACTGGAAACAGAGGTGAATTGGGAGATGGAACTAAGCGAGGCAGTGCGGAGAAGTTTCAGGTGGCTTGAGGAGTGAGAGAAACAGGAGCCTGAGGGCTGAGCTGAGATTTCTGCCTTGGTCTAAGGGTGGGTGGTGAAGCCATGCATTGAGATGGGGGATACAGAACAGGTTGTGCCCTGGGGAAGTGGTGATGAGTAGATAGGGCATATATTTTACTTCAACTGAGTTTAGGGTTCCTGGGGGCCATGCAGTAGAAGTGAAAACATTCTCCAACAGCAGCGGAAGGCTGCAGAGAGAGAAGAGGGCTGTGGACCAGGCATAGAGAGCACAGCAAGGGACTCCTACCCCAGGCCTGGTGGCACACACCTGTGATCACAGCGACTCGGGAAACTGAGTCAGGAAGATCACAAGTTCAAGGCCAGCTCACCAATTTAGCCAGCTCCTAAGTGACTTAGGGAAACCCTGTCTCAAAATAAAAAGGGCTGGGGATGTGGCTCAGTGCTTACGTGCCCCTGGGTTCAATTACCAGAATCCAAAAAAAAAAGAGTTAGATGGGAGTAAGGCAACAGTCATAGTTGAAACCAAACCAGAGAGCAGTGACCCCAGCACCAGAAAGGAGGACGTAGGAGAGCAGACAGAAGGGCATGGGGTACCACAGAGGGCTACTACGTTCAGCATCAGAGGTCCCCATGACCCTGGTGAGCCTCTAAGCAGGTGACGGGGCTCCCATGTGTCCCAAGCAAGTTAGGTGGCCTTTCCCTTTCCCTCAGGGAGGGTGGCCTTAGCCACACAGCATTTTGGGGCTCATTAAGCCTCCAGGAAATGAGTGTCAGGGGCCAGGATGAGGAAAGGGGAGAGAGATGGAGAAGAGGGCAGTCCTGCCCGGGGCGGAGTGGAGCTGTCCGCCACGCTCCCCTCCTCTGCTCCCTCTCACCTGTTTTTCTCGGGTTAATTCACCTGCGCAAGGAGTTTTGTGCTAGGCTTTCTCTTTTTCTTTTTCTTTTTTTCATGAGAAAGAAGTTCAGTCCCAAAATAAGATTTTAAAATTGACGTGCATTTTTCCCCATGTAAATTTTGAGCACGCAGCTCGCTCTCCAGTTTCCTCATTTGGTTTTTTCCTCTCTCAGAGCCATGCGTGTGTTCTTCCCTCTATATTTGAACACTGTGTCCACTGTGCTTCCTGATCTAAGACATGTTCTTAAAATGAAATCCTGAAATAACACGTAGACTCCCTCAAACAGAAGCGTTCTACATCTTTACCGTGGCTTCACTCTTACGAGCTGAACAGAACACTTAAGTTAGACTGTGGAGAGAGAGGGAGCCGTGCAGTTAGCTGTGTCCAAGGACTATATGTGACCGCTAATGTAAAAACGGAAAGACCTTGGAGCTAGGGGTGTGGCTCAGGAGTACACCTGGTGCTCAGGCTTTGGGTTCAATCCTCAGCACCACAAAAAAAAAAAAAAATCTAAAGAAAATAGGGTGAGGCTGGAGCTCTTGCCTAGCATGCCCAAGGACCTGGGTTCAAACCCCAGCACGACATATACAACTTAGTGTCAGAAAGACTAAAGCCAAATGAAATAATAAATAAAACTGATTTTCTCTCTCTCCCTTCTCTCTTAAAAAGAAAATGAACCATAGAACAAAAATGCAAAATTTCTGAGATACGGTTGCAAGATGCTGCATAAGATATTTGAATAAGCTATAATGCACGCCTTTACCAAAACATAAATGCTTAATCCTATTGTCAGTATATATCAAAGAATAACAAGGGATGATAGGAAGGGAGGAGAAGGGGAAATGTTGGAACCGAGATAAAGCAAGGAACATTCCAAGCATTTATAAGAATGTCACTGTAAATACCATAGTCATATATATATATAATGTTCTTCATATGTTTGTGGGTTTGTTTGTTTGTTTGTTTGAAAAATATAGGACCCAGAAGACAGGCAAGGGATTGGGGGACAGGAGAGAGAGGTGGGGGGTGGATATTGACCAAATTATGTTGCTGTGTAGACATACAGGTAAGCCCAGGCGAGTCCGTACATGACAGGGCAGCACTTCTGCTGGGTTTCAAAGATGTGATGCCTTTTGCTGCAGAAAGGCAGGTTAATGCACTACGAAGGGGTTGCTCTGACCCTTGACAGACAGCCTTAAAAACAGGCTGCCAAGTCATCCTGGGGGGTCAGGTCGGAGTGCCGTTTCTGTGCACCCAGTTACTCTGCAACCTGGCAGTGTCTGGCTTCATCATGAACCCCAGTCCTTTTCTCTGCCTCCCCTTCCTAATCCTGATGGCTTCACCTTCTTTGTACAGACAGATCTGGTGCTGCCTTTGACCCATCTCCCTAGTGGAAGCATCATGCGGAGCTGTGGGACGGTGGAGTGCACACCAGGGAATTGGCATCGACACCGTCCAGTTGCAGAACTTGGCTGTCCTCCCCGAATTCCGCAGGCTGCCTTTCCGTGGCCACACCCACTTGCTCCCCAATAGCCCACCACAGCAAGTCTGTCCTCCATTTCTTTTTTTTTTTTTTTTTTTTTTTTTTTTAGAGAGAGAGAGACAGAGTTTCCACATGGCTTTCGTTGCTCCGACACTTAGCTGCGTACGTGGGTGCTGGGGTTTGAACCCGTGTACTTGTGCATGCCCGGCAAGCGCTGTAACCACTGAGCCACTGCTCCAGCCCCTCCATTTCTATAATTTTTAAGAATAGTATATCAAAGGAATCATACAGTGAGTAACCTTTAGGGATTAGCCTTTTCCTCCGAGCATAACTTACCCACGCTGTATATATCAGTGATTGCATTTCTTCATGTGGCTGAACACCTTCCTGTGCAGGGGCCCACCACAGCCTTGTCTCGTTTATTTCTGGTTTTTGACTATTGCAAATAAAGTTGCTGAGGACATTGATGTACTGGTTTTGTGTGAACATAGCTTTCATTTCTCTGAAATAAATGTCCAGGGGTACAGTTGCTGGGTCGGATGATGGTTTCATGTTTTGTTTTTAAAGAAACTGCTTTTTTCCTGAAGGTCTGTATCGTTTTTGCCTTCCCATCAGCAATGTATGAGTGATCCAGGTTCTCCACATCCTTACCAGCATTTGGTTTTCTGTTTTGTTTTTTTGTTTTTTTAATTTTAGCCATCCCAATAGCAGTATAGTGAGATGATGTTTTAAATTTGTGTTTCCCTAGGGTAATGAACATTTTCATGTATTTATTTGCCATCTGTCTATCCTCTTTGTGAAATACCTCGTCAGGTCTGTTGTACATTTTCTCATTCAATATAGTTTTGTTACTGTTGAGAGTGTGTGAGTGTGAGTGTGTGTGTGAGTGTGATTGTGAGTGCGTGTGAGTGTGTGTGTGTGAGTGTGATTGTGAGTGAGTGTGAGTGTGTGTGTGAGAGAGAGTGTGTGTGTGTGTGTGTGTGTGTCTTATCGTTGTTTGGCTGGTTGCTTGGTTGGTTGGTTGAGAGTGCTAGGCAAGCACTCTACCACTGAGCCACATCCCTGGCCCTAGGGAGTTCTCTTTGAATTGCAGACATTAACTCTTTGGAGGAGTTGAGGGTTTGGCTGTCTTCTCCTGGTCTTTAGCTTGTCTTTTCATCTTAACAGAATCGGTTTCAGAGTCTTATTTATCACTTTCTACTTGTGGATGCTCTGCTTTGTTGTCAGGTGCAGAAACTCTTTGCCTAACCCTAGATTCTAAAGATTTTTCCAAGAATTATAGTTTGGGGCTGGAGCGGTGGCTCAGCAGTTTCAGTGCTTGTCTGGCATGCACAGGGATCCGGGTTCAAACCCCAGCACCACGTATACAACGAAGTGTCAGAGCAACGAAAGCCACAGAAAAACTAAAAACTGATTCTCTCTCTCTCTCTCTCACTGTCCCTCTTTTTGTGTTTTCCCTGTGAGCGCGTAGTGATTGAGAGTTCATTTGCGTGTAAGGTGGGAGCCCTCGTGGAGGCTCTGTCTATCTCTGCCCTCCTTTCTTGCTTGTGGGAAGCAGTGGCTCCAGCACCATTTGTTGAGGTTTTGATTCCTCCATGGAATTGCTTTGTGCCTTTGTCAGCAGTCAGTTGTGTTTTATAAAATTTTATCTAGCTTAAGACACAGTAATTGAATTTCTTTTAAAAATCAATCGTGCATGTTTACATGAGTCTGCCTCTGGGTTCCCTGTTCTGCTCCATTGATTGGCATGTCTGTCTCTCTGCCAGTACCACAGTTTCAACTTTGTGCCAATATGATCCATCCTGAAATTGGGTAGACTGATTTATTTCCCACTTTATTATTATTTTTTAAAAATTGATTTAGCTCCTCTAGTTCCTTTGCCTTTGCATGTGCATTATAGAATTATTTATCTATGCCTGCAAAAAAATATCCTGGGATTTTGATTGGAATTGTGTCAAAAATACATATCAACTTGGGGCGGACTCATGTCTTTATGTCCAGTCTTTCCATAAGCATAGTACGTCTGTCCATTTCCTTAGCAATTTGTTGATTCTATTCACCAACAATTTGTAGTTTTGCACATATAAGTCCCGCACATTGTTGATTACACCTCTGTTTCATTTTTTGAGTGGTTATAAATGGTATTACATTAGTTTGTTTGTTTGTTTGTTGGTGCCAGGGACTGAACCCAAAGGTGCTTAGCCATTGAGCCACATCCCCAGCCTTTTTATTGAACAGGGTATCTCCCAAGTTGCTGAGTCTAGCTTTGAACTTCCGATCCTCCTGCCTCAGCCTCCTGAGCCGCTGGGATTACAGGCCTGCAAAATCATGCCTGGCTGGTGTCACGTTCTTAACTTTAATGTCCTCATGTTCATTGCGAGTATGTAGAATTACAATTGACTTTTTTTTTTTTTTTTTGTCTTGTGGTCTTATGACCTTGCCAAACTCGTTTATCAGTTTTAGGAGTTTTTATAGATTCCTTGAGGCTCTCTACATTGCCATAACTTCATCTGCAGATGGGGACAGTTTTATTCCTTCCTTTGACATTTGCGTGCTTTTTGTTTCCTTTCTTCCTTTGTTGCACTAGTGACTACTTCCAGAGAAAGTGGACATCTTTGCTTTGTTCCAAAATAGAAGAAAGTATTCACTCTTAGTCACCAAGGAACTATAAGGTTAATCTGCATGTTGTGGGCTTCCATAAGTGTTGTTTGTGGAAAAGGAGTGGTCTAGGGATTTGTTGAGCTGGGCAGTATCAGGCAACTTCACAAGGATGAGTGATGGAGATCACAGAATTTGATTGGAACATTCAGATTTAAATTTTGACTCCCCCATCTTCCAGGTGGAAGGCCTGGGGCAAATTCCTTACGCATCTCAAAGCTCATTTCCTTCTCCACAAAAGGGAGGTAGAGGCCAAACCTGCTTCCTCCCAGGATTGGCATTGAGAGTCAAGAGGATAGTGGACGTATCAGCCATCTTATCACCCGTATGTGCAGAAGAGGAGCTGGAACAACCTCCCCCCCAGATTTAGTAAGATTTTTCATCTTGCCTTGCTGTGACTCCACCCCAGCACTTTAACTGATTTACCTCCTTGGAAGATTGGACAAATGCTGATAGACCCTTAGAGTTTATATTTGGGACTCTACAAAAGAATACCTGTTCCAGGAAAGCTCACTGTGCCAAGGACGACCTGCGTTCTCTTCCTGGCTTCCCCGTACCATCTGTGTAAGCTTAGGCAAGTCACGGAACCCCTACGTTACCCTGGATGTCGTCCCCTGTAAGCCAGGAGCCATGGCAGACATAATTCCTAGGACTGTTACAAAGACAAATAAGTTAATGTATGGACCATGTTTAGCAGTGCCTGTCACGTTCGCTACCTGCATTGACATGTTAGTGGTGATCATTATTATTGATGACTATAAAGGACACATTCTGATTTGTGAATCACCTTTCTTAAAAACAAAATTGTTTACTTTGCAGATTTTTAAAAAAATGGATTTGACCAACCATGGACTTATTCTACTGCAGCAGTTAAACGCTCAGCGAGAGTTTGGTTTCCTGTGTGACTGCACGGTTGCCATCGGCGATGTGTACTTCAAGGCACACAAATCAGTTCTTGCTTCATTCTCCAATTACTTTAAGATGTTGTTTGTCCATCAGACCAGGTAACTAAAGTGGTTGATATACTCTAATGACTGTAGACTTCGTAACTCCATGTCCCTCTTCCCACTGAGCACGCTCGTGGCCTTCATCCAGACTGTGGGCCTCTCTGCCTCTCCCTAGGCTCCTAGGTTCCCGGTTCCCTTGTGACCCCACCTTGCCCTTGCCCTTCTTGGTTACTCGTGCTTTTGGCAGCATTTGAGAAGCACCAGATCTGTCAGCTCCATGCAAACCCTCCCCCTCCAGAGAGCCTCAGTGGATGTCACCTGCAGGACCAGGTTCATTCCAAAGCCCACCACAAGACCTGAATGGCCCCTTCTATCAGTAGGTTTCCTGGACTCGTTGTCTAAGCCCTTTCTCTCACTCCTCCAGCCCCAGACCCCTGAGTATCCCCCAGACTTTCAGTCCTTCCTCTTGTCCCCCACGTAATGAGAAGCTGAAGGATATGAATTCCCCCAGTTTCCCTCTTTTCTCTCTGTGCTCAGGTCTTTTCTTCCCATCTCTCCTACGTGTCTTAGAGAAAAAAGCTTCTTGGTGTCTAAGGAAAATGGTCTTCCTACCTCCCTCCTGCCTTTTAGTTTTTATCCTAGGCTTTGCATCCTTCTCCCTGCCCCCACCCAGCCTAAGGGAGCTCAGGGCTCCTGGGCATTGCTGTCTGCTTGAGTTACAGCACTGTTCCCTGCTTTACTGTGAACGTTCTTGAAAGGGTCCCCGCGTCCTGTGTGCTCTTCCTCATCCCACACTCTTCTGTCCATTTGCACTGTGGCTTCCTCTCCATCACTCTGCTCAAGTCATGCCTCAAAGGTCACGCCTTCTCCCAGTGTCCATCTCCTGTCCTCCGCAGCACGCTGCAGTTTTCTTTCTTCTGAGCAGGTGTCCCTGCATTTGTGTAACTGAAGGCCCCTCATCTTCAGCCCTCTGCACAGGGCCTCCCTGAGCTTTGCTCTCAGGCTGCCCTCGCCCTCCTTCTTCACTATTCTGTGGGTCTTACCCTAGGTCATGCCTCTGTGGCTAGAAACTTGCAGTTACAGCTCTGGCCTCCATCTTTCAGTTTACAGAGCCCTCTTCCCACCCCTCATCCTGGCGACCTGCTGATCATGTGGCATTGAATAGCCCCTTTTATCTAATTGGGCATGTCTAAAACTAAATGGGATCTTCCCCCAGGCCCCCTGACTTACCTGTTTTATCTTCAAGTAACCCAAACTTAACATCTCTTTCCAATCTCATCTTATCAATCCCCAGATTGTTTTCTTCAAAAGATCTTTCTTGCCCATCCATTACCTATGCATTTGTTTTCATATCACTATCAGATCACTCTTCCTGAACGCTGCTTGGTTGCAGGGTGCTTTCGATGGGAAACTGTGAGGCCGTGGATCGTAAGCCAGGAGAGTGCCCCATGCATAGAACACCAGCGTTCAGGCCCCTTATTCTGCCATTCGCCTGACCTCCCAGCCTCGTCCCTTGGGGACACCGGGACCTGGAGCTCCCATGACTTACTCTAAGTCCCCTAAGTCCAGCTGTCACAGCCCTCTTCCATGGCGCCTCCCTAGTCAAGAGGACAGAGTAAGCAAAAGTGACCTCTTCCTTCCTCACTGATTATGACCCATGACACCAGTGGTGCCATTGCCAGGAGCTGTACATTTTCCTAAATTGTTGCTATTTCTGTTTTTCCTTCCCTTCCTCATCTGTAAGTTTCTTGAAGGCAGAGTTGGGGTTTTGCACATCTTTGTGGACACCACAGGGGATAACTGAGGTGTGTGACGTGATAGGACAGCCATCTGGAGGAGCAAAGGGGCCAGCAGCAGAATAAGCAGGGTTGCGGGCTTAGTGGCCAGAGGAGGCTGGGGGTGTGGCTCAGTGGTAGAGCACTTGTGTAGCATGCAGGGGCTCCAGGATGGGTCGCCACACTGGAAGAAAGGAAAACAGGATACACCCCTTTAACTCTTCATTGCCTTGTGGACCTCAAGAGTAATGAGGTGTGTAGCTCAGTACAGTGAACGAAATGACCTCGAAAAGGCCATTTTAATTTCGAGGAGTAAAAGGCATTGTCATGGGCTTTACTTAGAAGCAGGTATAAGGCAGTATCTTTCTAGTAAGGGAATGTGATCTTGGTGTGACAGAAGGTCCCAAGTTTGAGCAGTAGTGTGCAGACCCCAAAGGTGACACAAGCAGCTTGGGCACCTGCTGCTGGCCAGCCTTGCACAGCTCTGTGCAGAGTGCACGCTCACTGGCCAGAAGCCAGGGCATGCTCTTTCCTAGTGCATCCTGTGCGGGTCTCTGTGACCGTCCATTCCGGCCACGGACACCGAGAGGACTTTGAAAACTTTTCAGGTTTTGCTAGAATGTTTCATGTCCTGTGGTTACCACTAGATGTCTCTGTCTCTGTCTCATGTCTGTAGACGGAGCCCTCAAAATGCCAAGTGCAGATGCTGGTGATGTTCTGCATTATCGTAAAATCCGTACCTTAAAATTCTAGTGAAGGAAAAAGTTAACGTGGAAATTACCTGACTAAATAGAATAAAATCACATTACAACTTTAAGCACGTGGTTTTTTCCTGCATGAAGTGTTAATGCCAAGCAGACATCCACAAACCATACCTTAGGTGAGGGAGGTCACACTGTGGAGGACTGGAAGTGACCAGAGGTGGCCCACAGTGAGCTGAATGGTTAGGAGAGATTAGGAGCAATCAAGAGTCAAGAGTGGCAGTGGCTGGAATGTGACATCAGGAACTTTGAAAAATCCCACCTGTTTTTCTGATGTGTGTGTGTGTGTATGTATGTGTGTGTGCGCGCATGCGCATGTGCGTACATCTGCTTCTGCTTTAAAAAATTTTTTCTAAATAAACAAACTAAAATAAATTGGTTTCTGGAGACCTCCCTGGGCCCTGAGGCCATGCCTGTGACCCGAGGGACACACTGCTTTTTCTGCAAGGCACTCCGCCAGCACTGCCTGCCCTGGGAGTCCTTATCCTATTGCCTGACTAGAGCAAGGACACTGCGTTTCCCAGCCCCTTCCTATCTTTGCCATTGGGGACTGTATGTAGTTGCTTAAAATTTAAGAGGTTCACAGTGGAGTTAGACAATAGACAGGACTTTCTATCCAATCAGAAGGGAGAGAAATTATAAAACTCAAACAAGCGTTGTTTTAGAAAAGGAGTCTGCTAAACAGTACCTTGTGATGTTTGAATTTCCACCCTTGGCCTTTGTGGGGAGTGGAAGTGGCTGGGGGGCTTCCTGCCTCTATCTCCTACTTCTGCCCTTCGGGCCAGGGCCATCCTGAGCCTGCTAGTCTCCCTGAAGGCCTAGGGTTCCCTGGGCCTCTGCCTATTTCTGGAAGGTCCCTCCAGTCCCTTCTTCAACTGGGAGATGATTGTTTACATCGCTAAAGTTATCTTTACCACACATAATCCCTGCATTTTGATTATTAAATTTCCCCAGAGCATCTAAACATGTTATATTCTGCACGTACTATTATTGGAGCTCCTCTTATGCTAAAAGGAAAGACTATCCATATTTGCATTCCTATTTCAAGGAATGTAAGTAATTTAAAGGAATAAAAAAGATTCCAAGTGAAAATATGAATGAGCCATGTGTCTTTTTTAAAAAGAAAAGAAAGATAGCCATTTACTCCTCCATTTGGACCGTCAAGGGGATGTTAGTTGTTTTGTTTGGTTTTGGATTTGAGGTTTATTATTTACTTTTGTTTTATGACACTAGGAACTGAACCCAGGAGTGCTCTACCACTTCGCTACCTCACAAGCCCTTTTTGCTTTTTACTTTGAGACAATGTCTCATTAAGTTGCCTATGCGACTTAATATGCCTCAAACTCAGCTCGTGGTCCTCCTGCCTCAGCCTCCCAAGTAGCTGGGATTATAGGTGTGCACCGCCAGGCATGGAAAGGGGATACTTGTTTTTATGCTTGATTTTATTCTTTGACACCCATACTTTGTAATCAAACATTTGTCATGTGATTATTTGTATGCAGTCTTCTTAATACGCATAATTGATAGCTATATAGTAATTATTCAAAGCTATCCTGTCACAAGTTATTGTTAAAGTCACTTTGTTCTTTTTTTTGTTTTTGTTTTTGTTTTTCCCTTAAGAGAACAATAGTCAACTTTTTTTAGTTCTTCATCTGGTATTTGTTTTTGCTCCACTTAGGGTGTGTGCGTGGTGCTGGGGATCAAACCTGGGTCCTCACATGTGCCAGGCAAGCGCTGTACCGCTGAGCCACCTCTCAGCCCTTACTTTGTTCTTTTTTAATAGAATAAAATGTTGAATTTTTAAGAGCAGGGTATGCTGTATTTGTTAGTAAATATTTGTTAGTAAATGAATTTGCTAGTAAATATTTGTTAGTAAAATGAACACGATTACTAAAACAGCTGAAAAAAGAACTAAAATACCAAGAAGTCTTATAAAATTATTATAAATTCTGAAGGCATTCAAGGAAGTGACCTCTGCAGCTGCATCATTTATAGAATGTATTCCCTTGGTGGGGCAAATATGTAAATCATTGACTTCTAATGATGTGCTAGACTGTCTGCCATCACCGCTGGTCTGAGGAGAATCCTTGGGGCCCTCTTGACTATTGCTGCTTGATCAGGATGTTTCTGAAGCAACACAAGCAATAGGGTCTACAGTTTAGAAAATCAGCCATGCTGCCAGCTGCTTTAGACAAGTTACTCAACTTTTGGGACCTCGGGTTCCATTTCTGTGAAATGAGAATTATGAGCCCTATCCATGTCTGCCGCACAGGATTGTTTTACTGCTTGAAGGTTCTAGGTGTGGTGGCTTTGGAGCTAGACAGGCCGAGATTCAAATCCCAGTGTCAAGCCCTGAGCCTCACCCCCACCTGGAAAACGAGTAGGACTGGCCGGTGCAGCCCTGCTGCTGCTGCTGCTGCTGCTGCTGACTGCAGAAGGACCGTGTCGTCCCTGAGCCGCCCTCCAGCGCCATCTAGCAGCACCGAGAAGGTGGCTGCCTTGCCTGCTCGTCCCATGCCTCTCCAGGCTTCATTTTCAGCCTTGGAGCTGGAGAGCCACAGACACCTGTGAGCACATATTGCCAGTGAGGGGACAGCTCCCCACGTCAACTCATCAGGTTGTCTGACTTACCCTAAAAGATCTGCTGCTGAGCTCTGGTTGGATCAGCACGTGACCCTAGACTGCTAGCTTAAAGCACTGCTAGGCCAGAGGTTCCGAGTCAAAATGGGGGGGGGGGGTTCTGATTGCATTTGTTTCCAAGTGTCTGACTTTCTTCTTCTAGCTTTTATGTTATCCTTTGAGACACAGATTGCTGTTCATTCATGTTTTGCTTGTCTCTTGCAGCGAGTGTGTCCGGTTGAAGCCGACTGACATCCAGCCCGACATCTTCAGCTATCTCTTGCACCTGATGTACACTGGAAAGATGGCGCCTCAGTTGATCGACCCAGTCCGCTTGGAGCAGGGGATCAAGTTTCTGCACGCCTACCCCCTGATCCAGGAAGCCAGCCTGGCCAGCCAAGGCGCCTTTTCTCATCCTGACCAGGTCTTCCCACTGGCCTCTTCCCTGTATGGCATTCAGATCGCAGATCACCAGTTGAGACAAGCCTCCAAGATTGCCTCGGCGCCGGAGAAACTTGGGCGAGAACCACGACCACAGACCTCCAGGATGAGCCAGGAACAGGTGCCAGAGGCCTCCCAGCTGTCTCAGCTGGCGTCCAGTCTGGGCCAGGTGAATCGGGTGAACATGACTCCCTCGGACCCCTTGCAGACCTCGCTGTCTCCAGAACTCGTCTCCACCCCTGTTCCACCCCCTCCTTCTGGGGAGGAGACCAATCTGGAAGCCTCTTCCTCGGATGAGCAGCCTGCAGCCCTCACCATAGCCCACGTGAAGCCGAGCATCATGAAGAGGAACGGGAGCTTCCCCAAGTACTACGCCTGCCACCTGTGTGGACGGCGCTTCACCCTCCGCAGCAGCTTGCGGGAGCACCTGCAGATCCACACCGGAGTACCTTTCACGTCCAGCCAGCAGGGAGAAAGCCGCGTGCCCCTGTCTCTCTGCAGCAACGCTGCGGACCTGGGAAAGGACGCCGTGGAAGTGCCTGAGGCTGGCATGGTCAGTGACAGCGAGCTGCAGCACATTTCAGACTCCCCCATCATCGACGGACAGCAGCAGTCGGAGACCCCTCCCCCCTCTGACATCGCTGACATCGACAACTTAGAGCAGGCGGACCAGGAGCGGGAGGTGAAGCGGCGGAAGTACGAGTGCACCATCTGCGGACGCAAGTTCATCCAGAAGAGCCACTGGAGGGAGCACATGTACATACACACCGGGAAGCCTTTCAAATGCAGCACTTGTGACAAGAGCTTTTGCAGGGCCAACCAGGCAGCCCGGCACGTGTGCCTCAACCAGAGCATCGACACCTACACCATGGTGGACAAGCAGACTCTGGAGCTCTGCACGTTTGAGGAAGGGAGTCAGATGGACAACATGTTGGTGCAAACCAACAAACCCTACAAGTGCAACTTGTGTGACAAAACATTCTCGACTCCCAGTGAGGTTGTCAAACACTCATGCCAAAACCAGAACTCGGACGTGTTTGCCCTGGACGAGGGGCGGTCCATTCTCCTGGGCAGTGGGGACTCGGAAGTAGTGGAACCTGACCACCCAGTGTTAGCTTCCATCAAAAAGGAACAGGAAACCGTGTTACTAGACTGAATGTTTCTTGTCTTTTTAAAAACTGTCATTTTTACAAAGACTAGCTTCCTTCCCTTCCCCCAGCTCAGAACTGTGGTTCTCCATGACACAAACAGGTCCCTGTTCCCTTCTCTTCCTCTTCTCCCCACCCCAGCCCCACCTCTGGAAAGGCTTTGTGCATTATAAACCTGGAATATATTTACTTTAATTCAGGGGATATTGGAAAGATAATGGTCAGTAGTACTTATAAACTTAGATTTTGAGAAGTTTTAGATTATTTAAAAGCATACGTGGAACTAATTAAGGGTATATAACAAAACAAAACAACTAGAATATAATTTGGGTAAGCTGAAATTATGACTTTCCCTGGGTAATGAGTCTTCCTTCTCAGAAAAAGAATGTCAGAAAAATACAGCATGCTTCTTAGAGATAAAGCTGGGCTCTGTACTATGCAATACCTAGAAGGTGTGGGGAAACTTTAAACCCAAGAAAATGTTTTTAGTATTTATCCTCCAGTTGTCTTATTTCAGAATGCAGCCTTTGAGATTATGTCCAGTTAAGAAATCTACTTTAACAAAACACAAAGCAGAAAAAGTAATAATGTGATGGCAATCTTAATTTTTGGATAAGACGTGACAAGCCGTGAGTTTGTGTGCGTGTGAGAGGAGATGTGGACGCTCGCTATAAACAGGTGAATTAATGCACATGCCTTAGCTGGCTTCTTTCCAAGTTGAACATCAAAATGCTATATTTTAGTTTCTGACAAATTTGTTTAAAAAGTCAGATTTGAAAGTTCTATAGATTGTCCTTCTGAATAGAAAATGACATGCCATTTTCTAGCAGTTCTCAGTGGGAAGTTTGTTTTAGTACCAACCAGCTGCCTGTAAATCAATGTATATTGCAGGGAGAAAGATATTGGAATGTGTATCTTACAGGGGACGCATGAACAGAAGATGTAACTTTATTGAAAGTCAGTGCTAATACTTCACCAGCAGCATTCATTGAAGTATCTTAAATGGCAAAGAAATCAGGACAAAATCTAATTTCCTGTGTGGGGAAAAACTTGATTTTGAAGTGTATTCGATTTTTTCCCCCAACACCTGAAATTTTCTTTACTAGCCTGAAAGCAGTAAAAGTTGTCCATTAATCTTCCCTTAGGCCAATAAGGGAATGAATGGTCTCACAGGACAGAATAGGAGCCGGAAGTAGGAACGGAGGGGGAACAGGAAGGAGGAGAATAGTCAATAGCTATACTGTATGTACATGTTAAAAACTGAATATCCCGCCATCCTATTGTATGTATAGTTGAGTTCTCAGATTTGTAAGTTTTTATACATCCTTTCATTGAATAAACATTTAATTAAATGGGTATGTGATCTGATCTCTGTACGTTTACCCGGAGAGATACAGGAAGGGGAGCCGTGGAAGCGCTGGTCCGGGAGTATTTTCCTGCCGGCCCTCCTGCTCCCTGCAGGACGCAGGGCATCTCCCCTAACCTGAGTGGCATTTTCCAGATGTAAACTGAAGAAGTTGAAAACTGCATTGGGTCTTGAAGTTGTGAGACTCAGGAGTGAACTCTGAAGATGCTAGAACAGTCACAGGCTGACTTAGGAACTGTCAGACGTACCTGACTTTCTTTACAACGAAGACAAACACAAAGGCTGATTGGTGGCTATAAACCTCAATCAGTAAATAATGATTTCTACTGGTTTAATCTTAAAAACAAACACTGTTACATCTCCCAACTTATAAATGACAGCCTTGCACCAAGTTAATGTCTCTGGATGTCTGAAAAGATAACTAGGGTAAGCCTCTGCAGCCCTCCATGCCACCCCCACGAGGCCTCACAGGAGCACAGTCTTGGAGAGCAGAAGGTCATGGGACTCACAAGGCCTCTGGCAGATGAGGGCAGGATCCCAGCCAGCCCCTTCTAGCTTCTGCAGGTTGGTACAGGGTGCACCTGCTAATGACAGACACTGTGTAGGGCCTTGTGGCGCCTTCCTGTGGTTGCCTCCGGTAACGTAGGCCTGCAAAACTCCCTTCCAAATTGAAAAGTGATAGGTACAAAAACCCAGGGATGCTCTACCATTGAGCTCATGTCCCCAATTTCTTTTGTTTATTTTTTGTTGTTGTTTGAGACAGATTCTTGCTAAGTTACTGGGGGGGTCTGGCCTTAAGCTTGCAATTCCTCTGTTTCAGCCTCCTGAATAGTTAGGAAACAGACCTGCACCACTGTACCTGACCGGTTTGGACATCTTTAAGCAAATACAAATTAAATAAAGATACAGATCAATTAACACTTTTTAAGGAAGAATGAGAAAGAGAATCAACTTTATTTAGTCTTTCATCTGGTCTTTGTTGCTCCAACACTTAGTTGTGCAAGTGGTGTTAGGGTTTGAACCCAGGTCTTAGCGCAAGCCTGGCAAGTGCGATACCGCTGAGCCACCGCTCCAGCCCCTAATCTGTCTTTTCTTAAAGAAAAGCTCCTTAGCTGAGTGAGCTTTTGTTGTGGCACATACCTGTAATCCTAACTACTCAGGAGGCCAAGGCAGGAGGATCACAAGTTGGAAGCCTGCTTGTCCGGGCAGTTTGGTGAGATCCTGTCTCAAAAACAAACATAAAGGGCTCGGGGGTAGCGCACCTCTGAGTTCAATCCCCAGTACAACAACAAAAAACAAAAGATCATATATACAATCAGAGCCCAACACCGCTGGGGCACATCTCTCCTCAGAGAGGTGAAGCATGTGTACCTTTGTATCCTTTAATGAATCTTTGCTTGTGACTGGCTTTCAACACGTCCCAAAATTCTTTTCAGAGGTGTAAGTCAGGAACCTGCCCAGGCCAAAGTGGGGTTCCATTTCCGTGTACAGGAACCTCCTGGGACCTCTGTTCAGTGTCACTCATTCTGCTTAACATCAACAGCTGTGGTTTGGCCAGCCGTGGCAAGTGACAAGCCTTGTGTTCTTGCAATAGACAAACCTTCAATTCGGCACCAAACACAAGCAAAGGGAAGTAGAAGGCATGGCTTTTCTTGTTCATCTCACTGTCTTTTTATGTTAGGCTTTAGCCCTACATTTGTCCAAATTATAAAGGAAAAAAGTGACGTTTTTCCAAACCTGTAAACATTCCTGTGAGCTAG
Source organism: Aplodontia rufa (assembly GCA_004027875.1). NCBI lineage: Eukaryota > Metazoa > Chordata > Mammalia > Rodentia > Aplodontiidae > Aplodontia > Aplodontia rufa. The sequence goes on along the minus strand of PVKS010010374.1, from coordinate 31,491 downwards.
ACGGAGCTAGGGTAAGGAGAACGGATGGGAAACTTCGCCTGTTAACCTATTTCTTCTGCTAGTGAGGCAATTTGCTTAAAGCCATTCTAGTGCCTTGCATCACCACAGTGGTTCTTGCAATCTCCTGGGTAAAATATTGTCAGCCTGCCCCTAGAGGGTCTGATTTAGTTGGTGCAGGGGGAGCCCATGAAGGTCTAACAGGTTCTGGATGGTGCTGATGCCCAGAGCCTCACTGTGAGTGCCACAGCATTACTATGCCACCGTCACATTGTTACTGTCTTTCTGTTGTACTTCTCCAAATTGTAAAACAACAGAAGATCCAATAAAGGGGCAGGAAGGGACCTGTGCCCTTCCTAACATCCTTCTCTTGCAAGGTGCTTTTCTTCCTTCCTGTTCTTTCCAAACCAGGGCTCACACATGCTAGGCAAGAGTTCTACCACTGAGCTACCTTCCCAGTCCTTTTTTTTTTTTTTATTCTGAGATGATCTCACCAAATTGCCCAGACTGGCCTTGAACTTGTGATCCTCCTGACTCAGTCTCCAATGTAACTGGGATTACAGGTGTGCACCACTGTGCCCAGTGGCAAGGTGCTTCCTAGTGAGGTGTGTGCAGTGTATACATCTATACGTGAGCTACTAGAAGTGTGCATTTGAAAGACTCTGGGATTTATTCTAAACCTCCCTAAGCCCATTCTGAGTGTCCTTGTAATCTTTCCAAGTGACCAAATGTAAGTAACCAAAGGCCCCAAATGGTCTTCAAAGATGAGAAAGCAAGAGGCATTTAGATAATTTGCCAAGACCACACAACTTCTTAGTGTATTGTAGAGCAGATCTCCCAATTCAGGGCCCTTTCTCCACTATCATTACACTGCCTAGAAAAGAACCCCTTCCTAGACTTCCATGGTTTACAATTTTTCTTTAAATTTTTTAGAAAAAAAGAAAAAGAGCCAGTACAATAGTACATGCCTGTGTTCCCAGCCACTCAGGAGGCTGAGGCAGGATTCCCTAGTTCAAAGACAGCGTCAGCAACGTAGTAAGACCCTCAGCAATTTAGGGAGACCCTGTCTCAAAATTTAAAAAATAAAAAATAGAAATGGTCTGGGGACGTACCCCAGTGGTAAAACACTTGGGTTGAATCCCTAGTACCAAACAAAAGAGAGAGGGAGAACTAAAGAATTTGTTTCTCTTTTCAGTAAGACAACGATGCCCCAAAGCACAGAGATCAGGTCGGAAAGCACCAGCCAGAAAACCCAGAGCTGCAATAACCCACGGTCTGGGGACACCTGGGAGAGGCCCGGAAGAAACTACAGGTTCAGTCGCCTCCTCTGCATGGGGTGCCCGCTCCCTGGAGAAAGGTGCTAGCTGGCCTCCAGTGCCAAGAAGGTAACCAGATGCAGACGAAAGAAAAACACAGCTGACACAGTGAGTGATGCACCTTCAAAGAGGGGGTTTGGGGTACACCACTCTCTCGGAGTCTTAGAAGATCAGTGCAAGGGGCTGGAGCAGTGGCTCAGTGATTACAGAGCTTGCCTGGCATGCGCGAGCACACGGGTTCAAACCCCAGCACCATGTACACAACAAAGTGTTGAAGCAACAAAAGCCACATGAAAAACTAAATGAAAATTCTCTCACTATTCCTCCTCTGTTTAAATATATATAAATGTATATAGAAATGTTTAAATATATATAATTTACATATATATATCTGTGGCCAGCACGGTGGCATATTTGTGTAATCCCAGCTACTCAGGAGGATGAGGCAGGAGAATCACAATTTTGAGGACAGGCTTGGCAACTTAGCAAGATGCTATCCTCCAGACACAAAATAAAAAGGGCTACTCACTGGACGAGTGGATTCAAAAACTTTGGTACACATATACAATGGACTACTACTCGGCCATTAGAGAAAACGATATTATGGCTTAGGAAGCCAAATGGATGGAGATAGAAAAAATTATGCTAAGTGAAGTATCCCAATCTCAGAGACTCAAGGGCCGAATGTTTTCTCTCATTTGTAGAAGATAGAATACAACCGGAAACAGTGTGTTAGATAGCTAATAATAACCTCAAATTGTATGAATTTTTACACAAATAGGGAAACCCTGCCGAGGACACCTGGAGACGTAGGGAGGGGGACAGGGAGGGGGAAGGGATTAGGAAGGATTTCTAGGAGACTGGAGGGAGTGAGTATGGGGGAACTATCTCAGAAGGTGATCTCTGACCTCCACGAGAAGACCATTTAACACAGAGTTTCTTTTGGGGGAAACATAGAACCATGGGGAAGCCAAGGGGGCAACCATGACATGGCATCAGCCTTGGCTAACTATGTAAATATACATTGGTTCTTAATTGTTTGATAATGATTCCCCCTCAATTCTAACTCCATATTCATCTAATAAAAAAAAAAAAGGAAAGAAAAGGGCTAGGGATGTATCTCTCAGTGGTAAAGCACTTACAGGAGCCTGGATTCAATTCCCAGTACTGCAAAAAAGAAGTCTCCGCTTTCTCAGATATAATCATAAGGACCCAGATTATTTTCCTAACTCCTGTGACATGCGGGAGACAGTGAAGAACGTGGTTGTGAGGAGAAACCTGCTGTTATCCAGAGTTGTGCCAAGGTGGTGTGTTCAGATTTCCAGAATCTCACCCACCCCAAGATGCTCTGTAGACCGTGTCCCCAAGGAAGAAGAAGGCCACACAGTTAAAAGCAGCACTTATGCATGACAGATACAGGAGAAGTAAAGAACAATACAAACTGAATCCAAGTGAAATTACAGAAAGAAAATTTAATTACATTGCTTTTTATTTAATGAAAATTGGGCCCCAAACGGAACTAGGAACCAAATATTGTCCCACACTAGAGAGGTAACTGCTAAGCTTAAAGCTTACATTAAAAGCTAAATCTGCAGCCCCTATTTCTAGTTCCAAACATCAAAGAAAAATATTGGAACAAAGTTATCTGTGTACAAAGTGGCAACTCATGGGTACCATTTAGCAAAATAACCTGAGGGGGAACAATTTATATTCCTCAGTGACAAGTGACAGTTTACAAGTCTCGCAGCATCGCTTTCTATTGTACATGGCTCCATGGCAGAGTCAAAAAATAGCAAAATGGAGGCACTTGCTCAAACTTCCAGTTTGCATTTGATTATGTTTACAAATTAACAGCAGCTTTAAAATTACAAAGCAACTATACTTCAGGCTGCTGCTAGTGTTGCTAATAAGACAATGGTGCTAAGCAGCCCTAGAAAGGTAGCTGGTACGGAAGCAATCCAGGGCACCGGGTGTCCAGGGTACACAGAAAGCAGTCGTGAAGCTTAGCGCTGCAGTTGGTTGTGATGGCCCGTCACTTGGTCATTATAGGTAAGAAAGGACAGCAGCACGTGTTGAACCTCCTCAGACAGCCCCCTTTCTTCCTGCCACAGAGAGGACGTGAACAGAGGACATGAACTTTCACAAACTTTTACAGCCTCCATGCTTCCTATTGTCCTTCAAAAACTGAGCTGGTGGAAGGTGCAGGTCAGAGGATTTTGAATTGGAAGATGTTAACATTTAATAATTACGCACAGATGAGAAGCTGGGTGTAATGGCACATGCCTGCGGTCCCAGCTGTGGAAGAGCTGAGGCAAGAGGATCATGTGAGCCCAGAAATTAGAGACCAGCCTGGTCAACTTAGTGAGACCCCATCTCAGAAACGAATAATTACGCACAGGTGGCTGTTACATAGATCTGAAAAGAACTAAAAGGATATTAGCTGCTATAAGATGATACACTGTTATCAGGCCTTGTCTTACTAATATGGCCAATCACTTATATAGTCAGGTTTGTTAAGAGAAACTACTTTCAATTTTAGTAACAAATTTTCTTTTTAGAACTAAGCATTTCTAGAATGTTTACCTTAAAAAATCATCAGTTGGCTGGAGGCGATGGCTCAGCAGTTACGGTGCTTGCGTGGCATGTGCAAGGATATGGGTTTGAACCCCAGCACCATGTACACAATGAAGTGTCAGAGCAAAACGAAAGCCACATGAAAAACTAAATTTCTCTCACTCTCCCTCTCTTAAAAAAAATAAAAATAAAAAAATAAATTGACAGTTAAAAATTTAAATTCTCAAACTGGAGTACTATGATTGACTCAAATTTAAGTGTATTTGCCAGGCCAGTTCCATATGTGAAAAATGGAACTTTATACTGTAGGTGACAGCTTATTCTTTGTGGGACAACTCTTTATGTACGAGTATGACTTATCACGTTCACTTGTGTCTAGAGGGTGTGTGGGGGTTCGAATCCAGGAGTACTTAACAACCCCAGTCCTTTTCATTTGTACATTTTTTTAAATTTTAAGACAGGGTCTCACTAAGTTGCTCAGGGCCTCACTGAGTTGATGAGGCTGGCTTTGAACTTGCGATCCTCCTGCCTCAGCCTCCTGAGTGGCTGGGATTACAGGTGTGTGCCACCAGGCCCATCATGTTGACATTTTTTTTTAATTTCTAAGGTCAACTTTTAGGCATTTTGTACTATTAAGTTTTTTTTTTTTAAGTTTCCTTTTAGAGACATATTCCATTGTTTGAAACAAAAAAGTATTGACACAGAAAATTGGTTTTTTCAGGAATTATAAGGTGAGGACCTACACAAGAACTGTCAGTCTGAAAAACTACTGCGGAGGCTTCCTCTAAATATCTGACTCAAGACAGTGTAAAGTGCTGGCTTCACGTCGTGACAACGTCAGAAATTTCCAGCTCACCCACCACTGTCTTATCACTGCATTATCTTACTCTAATATAATAAATGTAGGTCCCGGGCTTCCTAGTACCTAATAAAACCAACAAATCTAAGTGAAGCAAATATTTTATTTAAATCAGTTGTCAAATCACATTTTACGCAAAGGAACATAATGTAACATTGTTCTTAAAGGGGCATAGATATGACACAGACACAATCCAGTATCTATCAAAATACTATTTGTAAAGAACCGGGCTTCGTTGAATACGGCCCAGAGTAGAAATCAAAAACTTACAATGCTCAATTCTTTTCTGCATCACATGAAAAGACATTTCACTGCTGTGCCTCAGGTCCAAACAACCAATTAGGTGGAAAGACTTAGGACTTCATCTGCTACTGAAAAAACAAAAACCTTCTCTCCAACCTCCACTGAACTGGAAAAACCTCACAGTAACAATGGAACATTCGGTACGTTTCAAAATGCTTTTTATTTTGAGTTCACTGCGCATCCTAGGAAAGAGGTGGATTTCAGAGTGCTGCTAAGCACGGAGCTGAGCGGTAGTGCATTTTAAGATAAGAATGGCACCTTCTCGTTAGGAATGTGACTTCTTGGAAGCTGTTATAACTGAGGCTTACGTCTTCCCACGGCTGCACAGCCTGTCATTCATCGTGTGACACAAATGGCATGTACTACATTGCACGTCCTCACACGTTAAGAAAAACACACAATAGACACAGAGGGAGGATATTACTTAAAATGCACACATAAATACATAAAGAACGATACTCCAGTTTGAGAGGCAGAACCAGGTTCTGCCAACTCTGGTTCCAGGTTAACAATTCAGAACCTCAAATCGGAAATGTTATATGGTATCAGGGGAAAATATAGGTGGTCTTGGGAAAAAGGAACTGTTGGATGGCTGGAGCTCCTGAAGAAGCCTCAGGATTGTCAGGCGCGCTCTGGGAGCGAGATCGGTGGATGTGCCTGTTCTCCGGTTGTCACAGTTCTGGACATTGGTCTCAAGTCTCTCAGCAGCATCCTCTCCGTGACTTATCTTCACATACTGGTCTTGCAAACATAGGATGAGTTAAACTGTAGAAAGGAGAGAGAAACAGTAAATAAAATCTCATTTCCCGCCTCCCTTATTTACAAACGACAGAAGAATGCGCAAGTGACCGGCAGCAACCGAGAAGAATCCCAGTAATACCACAGTTCACCTCCATTCAAAGAAGAAAGGCGGTCGGGTGTGGCAAGGCCTGCAACGGTCCCAGCAGCCAGGAGTCTGAGGCAGGAGGCTGACAGTTCCAGGTCAGCCTCAGCAGTTTCCCAAAGCCGTAAGCAAACTTAGTGAGACCCTGCCCGCTGCACCAAAAAAAAAAGAAAAAAGAAAACAAGGGGGCATGCTGGGGATATGTAGTTCAGTGGTTGAGGTCCCCTGGGTACAATGCCTGGTACCAAAAAAAAAAAAACAAAAAGCTGGGCACAGCAGCACATGCCTAGAATCCCACAGTGACTCAGGAGGCTGAGGCAGGAGGATCACAGGTTCAAGGCCAGCCTCCGCAACTTACCTCAAAATAAGAACCAGGGATATAGCTCAGGGATAAAATAAATAAATAAAAATTAATTTAAAAAAGAGAGTGGGCTAGGGAGGTATGTTTCAGCTATAGAGTGCATGTTTATTATGCCCAAAGCCATGAGTTCAATCCCCAGCACTACACAAAAGATCTTGGGGGTGCTGCAGCGGTGGCTCAGTGGTTACCGTGCTTGCCTGGCATATGCGAGGATGCCAGTTCAAACCCCAGCACTACGTACACAGCGAAGTGTCAGTGCAACGAGGGCCACATGAAAAACTAAATAAAACTGAATCTCTCTCTTTCTCACCATCCCTCTCTCTCTTAAAAAAAAAAAATTGATCATGGGGGAGTCTGCATTATATTGTGCTGAGCGACCACAAAACTCATGGATGCAGTAGCACTCCGCCACGTTCACGTGCACTGGATGCGTTAAACACACTTGTTAATACTGCTGTGGGGAAATTCCACTTGCTTCTAAAGAACTACAAAATCAATTTTCAAACAGTCTGATATAAACCTCCTTTTGGCTGCTAGTTATTTAAAAATAAAACAAAAAACTCAACAAACCAGTTGGTATGGGGCTGGGTGCCTTCAGCCAAACCCACACACGCCCTTTATTTTCTTCTAAAGCAGCCATATGATGAGGGGTTAAAAAATGAACCCATAACACCGGTAAGACTATTTTGGCTTTTCAATGAAGACAAAAATTAAACTCCCCTAAGTCTCTCCACCTCCTTCCCCAGCTGAAGGTTCTGCATCGAATCATAATTATTTGGGGGGCTGGGATGTAGCTCAGTGGCAAAGCGCTTGCACAGCATTCGCAACGTCCTGGGTTTGACCCCCAGTTCCAAAAAAAAAAAACCTAATTATTTGGGACTCCCAACTCCTTGATAACAAACGTGGCATCTAATGGTGGGAAGAGGGGAGGTCCCTGTAGAAAGGAAGCTTACTTCTACGATATCTTAGGGTTCTGCAAGCGCGGGTCCTGCTGGATCGCCCTCATGCTTCTGTAGCTCCTCTCCGGTTTGGGGTGTGATCTCCTTTTCTGCCTCACTGGGCACTTTTCCCTCCTGAAATCCTGCTTCCTGGGCATCTTCCTCCTCTGTTGGTTTTGGTCCATTGGTATCCGAGGACTCTTTGGCTAAGTCCCCTGAGGTGTCAGCATCTGCCAGGGCTGGGCTTTGGTTCTCGGGGTAATCGGCAGCTTCGCCAGCGTCATCTTCCTTGGGCTCAGATGATAACTTCTTTGTTCTTTCTCCTAATTCAGCCTGGCCCTCAGCTGAGGCAGATTTCACTCCGGTTTCGTCTCCGTCGGCCTGGGAAGGGAAAATCAGCTCTTCACACTGCTGGTCCTTTACACTAGGACTTCGGACCTCAGCTGTCACCGCCTCTTTGGAAGCTTCGCTTCCGCCTGTGGAGGCATCAGCAAGCGGTGGCCCCGCAGCAGTTAGCTCTGGCTCCTCCTGACCTTCTTCTTCCTTAGGTATCTGTGCAGCCCCCTGCCCGTGAGCTCGCGTGGGGAGAGCCTGGCTCTGTGAACTGCACGTGGCTTTCTCTTCTGTCCGTGCGAACTGCTCAACGGCTGTCTGAATGATGTTTTCCACGAGCTTACTGCTTCTGCTCTCAAGTTCCAAAATCTCATTTCCACCCACGAGCTCTTCTCTCGTGACATCCATTTTGCCTTCCTGGCGGCCAACCTGCTGGTCGTCTTCATTTGACCTCTGTTCCCGTGTTGCGCTCCTCTCTCCTTCCAGGTCGGAGGGCAGACCTCTTTCGGGAGTGGCAGATACTATTACTGGCACGGATTCTGCCTGAGACAGCACAGGGCTGTCCCTGGGCTGGGTCCCTTTGTCTTTTTCGGAGGTTTTCTTGGCTGGTACTGCATGTGCCCCTGCGCACTCCCAAAGTTTGCCTGTTTCTGAAATCTCGCCAGTTTCTCCTAAGACCTCTTCCTCCACTGCTGCAGCTGTCAGAGTTAGCGGTGCCCCAGGGCTCGGAACCTGAATCTCCGTGCGCCCTGCTTCCGTCTGCTCTGGCCTGGGAGAGCATCCTTCACGGCTGCTCACCTGCTTTTCCGCATCCCGGCCAGGTGCGCTCGCGGTCTCAGCCAGTGGCTGCCCAGGCTCATCAGATGTGGGAACGGCTGGGTCCTGCTTATCCCCGTGTGCTGGCTTTGCTTCCGTCTTCTCCCTTCCTCCTTGAGGGACCGTCTCTGGGCGTGGACTCTGGAGTTCAGCGTCATCTTTCTTCTGACATTCCGCTCCTTCAGTCACCTCACCTTGAGGGACAACTTCAGGGACCTTTCCCGGGCTGACACTTTTGCCAGTGTGGGAAGGCGCTTCGACACACTGTCCATCTTTAGCTTCCTCCTCAACAAACCCGCCAGTCTTGGATGGAATGGCCACAGCTTCCATTGACACCTCTTGATCTGAACATTCTAGAATTTCTTCCATTCTTGATTGCTCTACATTTTCTTCCTGGGATTGAAAGCTAGGAGGTGATCGAGGTCCCTCTTTCTGGGCAGCCTCTGCTGCTGTGACCTGTGACTGTGGCCCGGATGCATCTACAGTATCTTCACGACTTTCCAGGACTTCATCTTGCTGCATGCTATCTAGGGCTTCAAAATCTGCTACGGGGGTGCTTCCATTGGTCCCACTGTCTGTCAGGGTGTCTGCTGAGTCAAGGGGAGGAGCCTCTTCCACCATCTTCTCCTGGGGCTTGACCCCGGCTGCAGTGTCAGCCTGACATGTGGTTGCAGGCTTCCTGGACTGTACACTCCCTGGGACTTGAGGGACATTGTCAACGCTTTCGGGGACGGTCTGAACAACCACAGGCCCTTGTGTAAACTGCTCAGCATTAGTTTCCTGGCCATGCACTGGCAACGCTACATCCACCTCTCTCCTCGGACCCAGCGCTTTGGAATCCTCTTCGGGCTCTTCCACCCCCGGTGCCTTGGTTTCCTCTTCCTGCATGGTCTGAATGACATCTTCCAGCCCACGGGCATCAGGCAGCTGGGATTCCTCTGTCACTTTTTCTGCAACTGCCTGCAGGATGGCCTGAGTCTGCCTCGCCTGGTCTTCTACGTCTGGCACATCACCTTCTACCTCCTGAACCGGGGTGGCTTGCTCTGTGGTGTCCGGGGAGTTGGTTAACTGGGAAACTGCTGACACCATTTCCGTCGTCTCTTCGGCAGCTGATGCTTCGGTCAATTCCACCTCGCTGGCAACCATGCTCTCCCGGGCCTCTCTGCTTTCCAGCAACGTCTGGGTAACCACGGGGCATTCTTCTGCAATGACTTCTCCTTCCGTGACCTCCCCTGCTACTGGTGTGGCTTCCTCTTCTGCTTGGTCAATGGGCTCGGTCACTGAAGCTGATATCCAAGAAGGAGACCGTTCCTCAATGTTGGTGACCGCCCTCGTCCCGTCAACGACGGCCACAGTCACAGTGTGAACCAGATTCTTACTGAGCTCCTCAGTCACCTCCACGGCCATCTTTTCTTCAGGCTTCTCTGCACTCTGGGGAGTTTGCTGCGCCTCCAGTTTCTCCCTCTCCACCGCTTCGTACTCGGACAGCGGTACCACGGCTGGGACATCGGGGTCATCTTCGTTGACTTCTGCTGGCCCTGGGTCTTCAGCAGAAGTTTGTTCTTGTTTCCCTTCTGACCTCTTCTTCCGCCGTCCTGGGATAAATTTCTTAATTGAAACCCAAGATTCTTCCTTTCCGGCTTCAGCATCTGAAGCTGAATGTTCTATAGCGGGGTCTTCAGTTTTCTCTTCTAGTTTCGACTTGGATTTCTTTCTTGGGGTGACTAATCTCTTAAAGGACTCCCAGGTGGAAACACCCTCCCCTTCTGAAGGGCTTCCAGCTGGCTCGGGTGATGAACTTGCTGGCACCTGATCCTGTTCCTGGGAGCTGGCAAGGACGGTGTCGCTTCCTGTGTCTTTGCCAGGCTCCTCTGCTTTGTGGCCGTCTCCTCCGGTGGTTTTCGGTCCCCCTTCATCATCAGAAGACGATGCTTTTCTTGCCCGCTTCTTGGATGACCCCACACAAATCAACGCCTCCCAAGACACTGAGGTGTCCACCCTGCGCTTGGTTTCTTCCGGCTTTTGCTCTTCCCCAGAGCCTCTGACTTCTTCTTGCATCTCTGACACTGCGCTCTCCGTGGAGGACAAGGTTGCGCTCTTCACCTTGTCCGGTTCATCTTCTTTATCACTTTCGGAAGGCCTTCGAACGCGTTTCTTGGGCGTCACCATCTTTTTGAAAGATGCCCAGGGCGTGACCCCATCTCTCTTTTTTTCTCCATCGGAAGTAGCTCCTTCTTCCCCTTCCCCTTCCTGAGGTCCTTCTGTTATCCCCTTCTCCAGGCACGTGATCTCCTCGGGTTCCTCGGGGGACGAAGGGGAGCTCTCCGCCTTCTGCTCATCCGCACTATCTGGCGTCTCCGCTGGAACCTGCTGTTCCCCTGACTCCTCCTCTCCTCCTCCTCCTCCTCCTCGTTTCCCCTTCTGTTTCTTCCCAGAAAGCTTCTTCAAGCCGGTGCTGGTGAAGAGCTTCTTTAGGGGGCTGCCCTGCACCTTGATCCTCTCTTGGGACGACAGCATTTCCACCTCGCTCATGACGCCTTCAGGGTGTTTAGATGACGCCTGCTCATCAGGACTCAGTTCGGCACATGCCTCTCTGGTCTTCGCCAGCTCCTCAGCAGACCCCACTTCTGCTTCAACCAGCTTTCCAGGTGGCAATGACTCTCCTGTGTCCTCGACGTCCACTTCCTGCTCCTCTGTCTTCTTTTCCACCGTGCTGACGTGGACTTCGGCAATAACTTCTTGCTGGACTTCTACCTTGTCATCAAATACTTCTGTGGCCAGTGGAGCACACTTCTCTCCAGAGGAGCCCTGCAAGCCACCAAGCGGGTCTTCCGAGGGCAGCTCCACCTTCTCGTACTCGGCTGAGAGCCTGGCCTCGTCCACGCCCTCCGCGGGTCCCTGCGGCTGTGGGCTCTCAGCAGCTGCCAGCTGCTCAGGGGCATCTTTTGTCTTTTCCTCCTCTGCACCTGCCTTTTCTGGCTCCTGCTCCTTCTTCTTCTCCGAAGCTTCCAGCTCATCCTCCTTCGGCTTCCTGAAGCTGGTCTTTTTGCGCCAGCCAGCCCAACCTTGCGTGAAGAATTTCTTGAAGGGCGATGCTGTCTCGCTGGTGATCGGGCTGGTGGGAGATTCTGGAGACTTGGTGGGTTCTTTTTCTTGTTTTTCTTCTTCTTCGTCTTTGCCTTCCTCTGCCACTGGACCAGACTCAGCTTGAAGAGAAACTTCTGTGTTGCTTTGCTCAAGCTTAAGGGTGTCTTCTGGCTGTGCTAGAGATTGCTTTAGCTCACTTTCTTTGGATGCTGACTCTCTGGTCTCCACGCTGGACTCTTGGTGGTCACCAGCCCCATTGGACCCCTCTGCTCCTTCAACTTCCTCTTTTTTGACAGTGAGTAGTTGGACGGTGTCAGACTTCTCGTTCTTATCCTTTTTCACAGTGAATTTAAAGCCAACAAACTTAAACACCTTCTTAAACCCAACGTCATTAGCCTGGGACTCGGTGGGTTGTGTCAACTCTTCTAAGTTACTTTCCGAAGGGATCTGTTCAATTATCTCAGGCATCTCCTCCTGCCTGTCCATTGTGATGTCCTCAACAACCGCAGAGTGGGCAGCCATCTCCTTCTCAGAGTCTCTCTCTCTCACATCTTCAGACTCTCTCTGTCCAACTATTAACAAAAAAGTGAGGAGCAGAAGGGAAAAATAAATCAGTACAGGTCAAGAAAGCCAAATATTAGTTGAAACATCACTAATACTCTCATTAACAACAGGTGTTTCAGAATTAGGTTAAGGGTCTTACAGGTATTCGCAAATCCTGATAGATAGGGCACTGTCTGCTTCCTCCAAATGAACTTCAAAAATTCAGGTTTGGGGCTGGAGCGGTGGCTTGGCAGTTACGGCGCTTGCCTGGCATGTGCGAGTACGAAAGTTCAAACCCCAGCACTCACGTACACAACGAAGTGTCTGAGTAATGAAGGTTACTTGAAAAACTAAATAAAAATTGCTTCTCTCTTTCTCTCTCTCTCTGTCCCCTCTTTCTTAAAAAAAAAAAATTCAGGTTTGTCAAAGATAAAGCTCTGCTCTTTCCTGTTAAAGGGAAAGTGAACAAACTCAGATACCAAGAAAGGAGTGACACATAAACAGTCACCGCACTGCTGAGGGTGGAGAGCCGGATAGTGTATCATCAGCTGCCACACCCAGTGGCTTCCAACTAGAATCCATCCGGTTTAGATACAACCTCCACTGTGTAAGAAACAAAGGGTGAGAGGAGTAAGCTAAACAATGCAAACGAGCTATCTACACAGGTCTGAAGGAGAGAAAACCCTCCATGGTAACCAGCCTCATCTCAGCAGGTCCCCAAAAGGGATCAGCTCCAAGGAGAAATTCCAGGCTGGGTCTCAAGAGTTCCAGGAACATTTTATTAAGAGAGAAAGGAGAACAGGAGGGCCAGCCTGCAGGGGCTCCCACTGGGCAAACTCTGAAGCATAAAAAGAGGAATGACATGACTTTGATGTGTTGCAACACATTGAATTAAAAGAAAGAGGAAGAAAGGAAGAAAAAGAAAGAATTGTGAATTGAAAATGACACCAAAAAATAGAAATTCAAAAAAGAGGAGCAGGAGGTAACTCATTATGAAAAAAGAAAGAAAAAAAAGTCAGTTGGCTGGGGATGTAGCTCAGCCCAGCATGCCCCAGGCTCTGGAGCCAATCCTGAGCACGCGCACACACGCAAGTTCAATAAACAGATACAGCTTCCACTTTGATCCTTGAAGTCATTCTCTTTAGAGTACTGCATTTAGAAAAATCACAATTTATAAATGCCACTGTACTGAATTAGGCTGGAAGTGTTGCTGGGTGGTAGAGCACTTGCCTACTAAGTGTGAAGCCCTGGGTTCCATCTCCATCCCTGGGGATCCTTGACTTTTCAGTCAAGGATCAAGACATGCTAAAAACATTCAGCGGAAGGTTGTCAGGAAACCCCATTCCAGAGCCTCGACACACAGATTGCTTTTTTTTCTTTCTTTCTTTCTTTTGGTACAGGGGATGGAATCCAAGGGCACTTTGCTCTGAGTCATATCCCCTGCCCTTTTTTTTTTTTAGAAGAGAGAAGGACAGTGTGAGTGAGAGAGAGAGAGAGAATCAATTTTTATTGAGTTTTTCACATGGCTTTTGTTGCTCTGACACTTAGTTGTGTATGTGGTGCTGGGGTTTGATCCTGGGCACTTGCGCATGCCAGGCAAGCACCATAACCACCGGGCCACCGCTCCAGCCCCTCCTGTGCCCATTTTTGATTTTGACACAGGGTCTGGCTAAGTGGCTGAAGCTGGCCTGGCCTTGAACTTGCCACCTCCTACCTCAGTGTCCAAAGCGGCTGGGAATATAGACACGCACCACCACGCCTGACCGGAATCCTGAATTCCAAGTGCCAACTGAACTAAATGATCAAACGTTAACATCCTCAACAAAGGGACACGGAATCTAACCATGAGGACAATCCAATCCACAATGAAGGACACTCTGCAAAACAACCAGCCTGGCCTGAAATGTCAAGGTCACAAAAGACAAAATGAGACACAACCACAAAGGGTTGTCTGCAGGAACTCCAGAGGCTTTAAAGAGGATGTGGCAGGATCTCCACTTACTGGTGAATTAGGTCAAGGGCATAGATACTTGCTATATTTTTCTCTTGATTGAACATTTTAAAAATCATTGGAAAGGGTAAAAAGCAAGCCAATGTGATTCAATAAAATGTGGGGATGTGGAGGAGGGGGAGAGGCAGCTAACTGTACTGAAGACTTGAGGAACAGAACAGTCAGAGATGCCTGCCTCGCCCTGAATCAGATATGCATTTGGGAAAACCAGTAAAAGAACATGTTTGGGTCTTTGTGGGAAATTATGGTATGATTTAGAATTAACCGAGATGAAATTTGGCGTAAAAACTCTCTCTCAGGGCTGGAGCAGGTGCTCAGCAGTTACAGTGCTTACCTGACATGTGCAAGCACCCGGGTTCGAACCCCAGAGCCACATACTAAGTGTCAGAAAAACAAAAACCAGATGAAAAAATAAATAAAATTCTTTCTCTCTCTCTCTCTCTATCTTTAAAAAAATAAACCTCTCTCACACAAACACACACATACCCCGCTCATACAATCTTAGTGGGGGGTGATATATTTTAGTTTTGCCCGCATCTTTAACTTTTCTATATGAGACATGTAGTAGTTTCGTAATTAAAAGAACTTAAACTAGGGGCTGGAGCAGAGTGGCTCAGCGGATACAGTGCTTGCCTGGCATGTGCGAGGACCCAGGTTTGAACCCCAGCACCAAATACACAACTAAGTGTCAGAGCAATGAAAGCCACATGAAAAACTAAATAAAAATTGATTCTTTCTCTCTCTCTCACTGTCCCCCCTCTTTAAAAAGTCAACTAAAATTGACACAAAAGGTTTAAATACATACATTAATGTTTTCAGCACAAATTAAAGCTTAATAATCTTTACTACTTCACCAATACTTAAATACAGAAACAATGTGTTTCCCCAAATCCATAAATTCCTTCAATTTATTTAATCCTGTTGCCCCATGAGAATGATTTTATCTTCATATTTGTGAAATACTAAAAATGTTTGTCTACAACAAATTTCCACTAGACTATTTATGGCAACATATTTGATACTGGAGATTAAATCCGGGGGCCCTTAACCTGTAAGCCACATCCCCATCCCTTTTTATTTTTTATTTTGAGACAGGGTCTTGATAAGTTGCTGAGGCTGGCCCCAAACTTGTGATCCTCCTGCCTCAGCCTCCCAAGTTGCTGGGATTACAGGCATATACCACTGCACCCAGCTATATATGATTTTCCAATTAAAATTTTAAAACCACCACCAAAAAAAACTATGAGAGATAAACATTTCAGACACAGATTTGAGGAGAAACCAAAAATCTTATTATTTTGATCTGAAACACATTTCCTTGCTTTTCCTTTTCTTTAAAAAGGTATCACTACAAAATAATATACATGTGACCATTAGATATCATAATCAAGAAAAAAATCACCACCTATATTCAACTCTGAGGCAAACATTCAGAAAGAAGAGTTCAAACATGAATATCTAACTTCTTTCCTACATTTTGATACCATACAATCTCTGCATTTTTTAAAAGCCTGTACAATCTTTCAGAAATAAGCAAACATTGTAAAATAAACTTGCATCTGTTCCTATTACTAACCAACACTGTGATGAGCTTGCTTATAGTTAAATCTAAAAAGATTTCCTTAAATTAAATGCATGTCCATGAAATACTTCTTTAAAAACTTCCCAATTGGGCTGGGGTGGTGGCTCAGCGGTT
>PVKS010010374.1:0-15674 GCA_004027875.1 Aplodontia rufa | reverse complement strand
AACCCTGTCCCCTCTGCCCTCTCTCCGAGCGCTGCCATCAGCAGCCTGACTTTTCCAAGTCAGACAAAAGGGCAGGGATGGCCCACGCCGGCCTCTGGCTGGCACCAAGGGGCGCGGTCGTGGCGCTCAGCTCCCAGCCCACGCGCGGGCAAGGAGGGCGCCGCTGGGGGGCGCGCTACTCACGGCAAAGTCTACTCCACCAGGGCATGGCGCGCACCGCCAGCCAGGGGCAGCGCGACAGCGGCCCGCGAGGCCCGGCCTGCCTCTCCCGGCTGCCCCATCTCGGAATGCGCACGGCTGCCCCGCGGGTCCCCGCAGCGCCGCCGGCGGGCCCGCCCCTCGGGGCCGCCGCGCGCGTCACAGAGGCCACCGCTTGCTCCCAAGAGAGCCACCCGAGGCCCGGGCCCCGCCCCCGGGGTCCCTCCCCAACCCCAGCCAGTCCTGGCTGTCCAAACGCGCAGCGAGCATCCCTGCTGCCGGCCCAAGATCTCCTGCTCTGGCTACACTACTTCCACGCTAAAATCCTCTGTGCACGGTCCTTGCAGAAGGCATGGCCGGAACTGTGGTTTGGCTTGTTTATGGCTCTAGCTGGGCACGATGGCGCACACCTGTGATCCCACTGATGGGAGGCTGAGGCAGGAGGATCACAAGTTCGAGGCCAGCATGCGCCATTTGATGAGGCCCTGTCTCAAAATAAAAAACGGTTGTTGGTGCAGCTCAGTGGTAAAGCACCCGGATCAACCTCCAGTACCGAAAAAGAAAAAAGGCAGAAAAGAAAGAAAGCTGTTAAGTTCTGGAGTGTGGAAATGTGGTCATGGCCCATGTTCTCCGAACACAGCTATATCATCCTCCAACTGGTTTACAGGGGAACGCACCGACTTGGAAAGTGCTGGTTGGGAGAATGTTATATCATATAGTCACTGAGTTTAGCAGTTTCTTGTGCCAAATATATTTTTACAGAAACAGCCAGCAACTGTGCCGCTTGGTATTCACCCAAATGAGCTGAAAACTTATGTAAACACGAATGAACTGCAGGGCATGGGTATTTATGGCAGCTCTGTTCATAACTGCAAAACTTGGAAGTAACCAAGATGTCCTTAGTAAGTAGGTCGAGTAGAAAAATGATGGTACGTGCAGACAAGAGAATATTATTCAGCACTGAAAAGAAACGAGCTATCAAGCTATGCAAAGACAGGGAGGAGCCATACATGCACGTTGCTAACAGAAGGAAGCCAAAAGGCTATGTACCCTATGACTCTGAATCTAGGAAGGGCAAAACTGTGGAGATGATCTGCGGTTGCCAGGAACTAGAAGAGAGAATGAATAAGTGGACCACTGAGAATTTTTACAGTTCCTGTAATCTCAGGAACTTGGGAGACTGAGGCAGGAGGATTGCAAGTTCGAGGCCATCCTCAACAACTGAGACCCGATCTCAACATTTTAAAATTTGTATTTCATGTCTACATAACAGAAATCTAGGTTCTATTGTTTGTTTTCCAAGAAATCTCGTGGAGTTGATAGGAAACAAATGGGGGCTCTACCACTGACCTAGAGCTCCAGTCTTCTTTTTTTATCTTCATGTTCATTTTTATTTTTCTTATTTTTATTTTTTAAAGAGAGAGGGACAGTGAGAGAGAGAGAGAGAGAGAGAATCAATTTTATTTAGTTTTTCACGTGACCTTTGTTGCTCCGACACTTCGTTGTGTACCTGGTGCTGTAACCACTGAGCCA
Source organism: Aplodontia rufa (assembly GCA_004027875.1). Lineage (NCBI taxonomy): Eukaryota > Metazoa > Chordata > Mammalia > Rodentia > Aplodontiidae > Aplodontia > Aplodontia rufa. The sequence goes on along the minus strand of PVKS010010374.1, from coordinate 13,943 downwards.
CCGCTCCAATCCTGCATTTTTAAATTTAAGCAGGATCTCACCAAGTTGCCCAGGCTGGCCTGAAACTTGCAATCCTCTTACCTCAGCCTCACGAGTTGCTGCGATTACAGATGTGCTGGTTCGAATCAGGTAAAACAGTAACCATAGGTCAACCTAGCTAAAGGTTATATGGGCATTTCTTGTACTATTTTTATAGCAGAACTTTCTGCCAGCTCAAAGTTACTGTTTTAAACACACAACTGCAGATAACTAGCAAAATATATAGAAAAAAATGGAGAGAGTAATATCTACCTTCTATGAGTTTATAGGAGGCCATTTGATCTTTGGCGTATTACAGACCATAATATGAATTTCAGCTGCATATTTGACAACAGGTAAATTACACTCCCTAGCCCACAAAAAGAGAGAAGGGATTTAGGTAAAGGAGAAGCCTCTGAACAGACTGGCTTTGAAGTTTTAGCTCTACCATTTCTTAGCACTGGGCACTGGGACAAATTTCCTAAAAATCTCCTTAGGGTCCTCACCTGTAACATCCAGGGCTGTTGTATCAGTGGTCTATAATGACATAAAAATTCTAGCAGCATTTTTCATTGTTGTTTTCTTCAGAGTAAAACTACTTATTTCGAGCCCGGGTGGTAGCACAGGTCCGTAATTCCAGTCTGATCAACTTAGCGAGTCTCAACACAACATAGGGAGACCCTGTCTCAAAATAAAATATGAAAAGGGCTGGGGATGTGGCTCAGTGGCTAAGCGCCCCTGGGTTCAATTCCTGATATAAAAACAAAACAAAAAAACCTACGTATTTAACTTGTGTCAATTCCTTCTGTAGAAACTGCAGACTTTAAAAAACAGAAAATTGAGAGACGTTTCCATGAAGACAACACGCAGAGATAATCAGATAACGACTGCACATTCTGTCACTCGCATTTCGCTTATGTCCCCTACTGCTAGACCATGTGCGTTGGAGGTGTCTCTTGCCATTGCTGTCACAAATACCCACAAGAATAAAATCAAATCCCTGAGCGAGATTCTGAACAGAAGCGGGCAGTGTCGGTCCATCTTCGGCTGCTGAACTACACAGGATCCACACGGTTTAGGTCCACTTTCAGATTCTGTAAAGTTGAATGCTGCTATACCCATCTTCATCTCTGACTCCCAACAGAAACTTTTCACAGGGAGAATATGGGCACCCACATCTCTAGCTAGCTTTTTTTTTGGTACCAGGAATTGAACCCAGGGGTGCTTAACCACTGAGTCACATCCCCAACCCTTTTTATTTTGAGACAGTCTCCCTAAGTTGCTGAGGCTGACTGAACTTGCAATCCTCCTGCCTCAGCCTCCCAAGCTGCTGGGATTACAGACGGGCTCTACCCTCAAGTCAGCTTTATATCCTCTCTTTTTCTTTATTTGCATATAAGATTCAGGGCCATCACCCCATTTCGTACCAATGCGGGTCAGATTGGCCCCAGACTCTCTGTATTGACCCTCACTACTTCACCTCCCCTCCTCACCGCCTAACTGTACACAGTGCACCAAAACCCCCATTTCCCCGGGTTCTGGCTGGAGGTGGAGACTCCCAGACTGAGATGATGCCATTCCCTTCCACCATTTTCATGGAGTTCGTGGCTCAGCAGACACCTTGGAAAAAGTGCTTATTCATGTTCCCAGTGTGCTGGTACTCAAGGAGATATAGAAAAAGGCTTAATAAGCCAAGAGGGAGTCTGTTCAATGAATTTAAAAAAAAAAAACAGCCTAATGATCAGGGGTGGCAGAGAAGGGAAGAACCAGCCAGCGGGTCTGGCTAATGTGAGTGAAGGTGCAGGTGAACAGTTAAGAGACCACCAAAATAGTGGAGCAGACTTCCGAGAGACAGGGTCCATGCTGGCCTGTCCAGGCTCACCTAGGAGAATCCGTTCCCACTTTGTGAGAACTTTCCATTAATGTTGTTTATCTCTGCCACGTACAGAGGCGCACACCTGTAATCCCAGCTACTTGGGTGGCTGAAACAGGAGACTCACAAAACTGGAGGCTATCCCGGGCAATCTGGCCAGATGCTGCCTCAAAGTAAAATTTTAAAAATGGCTGGGTCGGCTGGGAACTCTCGACTCCCATGAGAAGCCAAACTATACGCAGGCGGGTAGAGAAACTCACAAATTTCAAAAATTAATGCACATGTATATGCTCATTTCTGTGGATAGCATGGGGGTATTAGAGGAGACATGAGATCAGGGAATGGACGAAGGGGGAGATCCCGGACTAGGGCTGGGCTTAACTTACTATGTCGATATCCACGTATGCATGAATATGTAATGATTGATTCCCTCCAATATGTAAGACTATGTTGAACTAATAAAAATAAATGAAAGGTGAGATAAATGCTTGGGGATCTATAATTCAGTGTAGAGCTCTTTCCTAGCATCTGTGAGACCTGTGGTTCGATCCCCAAAACTGGAGGAACAAAAATGCTTCCTTTTTAATTTATGATTTCAAAACCTCCTTTTTTTTTTTTTTAAGAGAGTCAATTTTATTTATTTTTTCATGTGGTTTTTGTTTTTCCTCCACTTAGTTGTGTATGTGGTGCTGGGGTGCGAATCCAGACCCTCACGCATGCTGGGCAAGCCACCGCTCCAGCCCTCTACTGTCATTTCTGACACATCAGCGCACTGTAGATCTTCTGGTGCAGGTAGGGAACACAAAGGGCATACTAAGCATCCCTCTACCACTGAGCTATGCTGCAACCCCTTCAGAACTATCACCAACTTTAGATTTGCCCAACTGGATAGAAAAAGCAAACAGGGGCTGGAGCAGTGGCTCAGTGGTTACGGTGCCTGCCTGGCTTGCACAAGGATGCGGATTCGAACCCCAGCACCAAACTCCAGCACCATGTACACAAAGAAGTGTTGGAGCAATAAAAGCCACGTGAAAAACTAAATACAACTGATTCTCTCTCTTTCTCTCTCACCGTCCCTCTCTCTCTTACTGAAAAAAAAAAAAATCAAAGCAACAGTGATTGGGGATGCACTCTCGACTCCCCAAGTCCATCCACAGAAGCAGCTGGCTTCAGCATGGGCCTTGATCCCATGGTGTGGAATTGTCACTCACATGCCGCTCCCGGGGAGCCTCCATCACTGCAGTGGCTCCAGTACTACGCAGCACAGCCACCGAGGATGAGAGTCAGCTAGAGAGGACACCAGGACACCAAGATGGCCAAATCGCTCAAGGGAGTGGCCAGGGTGTCCACTGGAAAAGGCCAAGCCGCCAGCAATTTCCTCTTCACACTGTCCCTGGAAGTCATCAATCTCATCCCACTCCAGACGATTAAATGAGTAAAGAAAGGGATGTTCCCTCCAAGGTCCACACAGCCTTCAGCACCACCCTGAAAACTACCATTTGTGGAAGCAACATCATACATTTCTTGCTTCCTTCCTTCCTTTTTTTTTTTTTTTTGGTGCCAGTGATTGAACACTTAGGGGTGCTTAACCACTGAGCTCTAAAGCCCCAGCCCTTATTTAATTGGACAGGGTCTCTCAAAGTTGCTGAGGCTGGGGCTGGAGCTGAAGTGGTTATGGCACTTTCCTGGCATGCATGAGGACCCAGGTTCAGACCCCAGCACCACATACACAACTAAGTGTCAGAGCAACAAAAACCAGATGAAAACTAAATAAAATTGATTCTCTCACTCTCCTTCTCTCTCTTAAAAAAAAAAAAATTGCTGAGGCTGGCCTAGAACTTGCAATCGTCTTTCCTCAGCCTCCTGAGCCACTGAGATTCCAGGCATGCACCACCATGCCCAGCCATATCTTATTTCTCAAAAGAATATTTGTGAGCCAGGCACAGCACCCATGCCAGGAATCCCAGTAAGGCGGGAAGCTGAGGCTGGAGGATGGCAAATTTGAGGTTAGCCTTAGTACCTTAAAAAGACCCTGTATCAAATTTGTTTTGAAAAGCTGGGGGTGTAGCTCAGTGGTAGAGCAGCCCTGGGTTCAATCTCCAGTGCAAAAAAAAAAAAAAAAAAAAAAAAAAAAAAAAAAATCACAGAAACTAAAGGAAGTTGGCCTTACATATGCACGGGCTCCACATCCATGGATTTAACCTGATAAAAAATACTTAGGAAAAAAATTGTGTACAAGCAAACTGTCCTTGTCATTATTCCCTAACAACAGGTATAACTATTCAAAGCATTTATACTGCATTAGGTATTGCAAGTAATTTAGAGATGATTTAAAAGTATACATGTGTGGGGCTCAGTGGTTACAGCGCTTGTCGGGCATGCGCAAGGACGCAGGTTCGAACCCCAGCACCACGTACACAATGAAGTGTCAGAGCAATGAAACTCATACGAGAAACTAAATAAAATTGATTCTCTCTTTCTCTCTCTTTTAAAAAAAAAGTATACGGGAGGATATTGCCGTTTTATATAAGGGACTTGGGCACCCACAGATTTTAGTATCCTAGTAGGTCCTGGAACCAAGTCCCCACAGATGCCAAAGGATGACTACAGAGATTAAAAGTATCATTTGTACCATAAATAAATAAAAGTATAACTTGTTTTCTTTACTTTAGAGATCTAAAAAATTAAGGAACGTGTCCTATTGTTAATTACAAAAATTTTAATGTTTTCATCTGAACGTCACTGTTGGATTTCAGTCACACATCATTTTTAGCAGAGAAAAAGAAAGTTCTGTAATATTTTACAAAACTACAATTTTTTTTTTTTTAAGGTTTAGAATAACCAGTGTTCTCCGTCCCCAGGCACATCAGGACATCAGGATGGCTTACTGTGACATCTGGAACTGGTTAACTCTCCCCCATGACTTGCAGCATTGTCCTGGAATTTCTCCAGGAATTCTCTGCATTCTAAATCCGCCCCTTATCCTAATACACCCAATCCCCCTTGTCCTAAAGCTCATTAGCCACAAAATCTCCAAGAGGAGATGTTTAACTGAGGTCCAACTCAAGAGAAGCAAAACCCTGTCCAGGAGCATACAAGTGACACCACCTTCATGTCTGGTCTGACATGTCATGTTTGGTGAACCTTTATGACATCCGGGCAGACTTGTAAAACTGCAGCATCACTAGAAAAATCACTAGCATCTTCTACACCACGAGAGAAAGACACTGCGGGTACGCTTCTCACTTGCAGCGAAACTGTGGGTGAGAACCCTGAGAGCCCTGCTTTGATGGTAAAGGGGTTCACTTCTGCAGGATTACTGTGCACAGAGGACTGAATGTGCCTGAAAGAGCAAGTGCTCAAAAGGGGTAGTTTTTCATCTCAGCAGTGCAAAGGAATCGATTTCATGTCTTGAAAATCTCTAGACAACTAGTTCGTAATCACTGCAGATTATAAAGTGTCACGTGCAAGGTTTTTTTCTTTTCTCTTGAAAAACAATTTGCATAGGTAAGTGCTTTATAATCAAAAACATGCATGAATACCAGAAGATTCTTCCTGTTTCCTTTTCTTTCCTCTTCTTTTTTTTTTTTTAAAGAGAGAAGGGCAGTGAGAGAGAGAGAGAATCAATTTTTATTGAGTTTTTCACATGGCTTTCGTTGCTCTGACACTTAGTTGTGCACATGGGTGCTGGGGTTTGAACCCGTGTACTTGCACCAGCCAGGGAAGTGGGGTAACCGCTCCAGCTCTCCCCCTCCACTCTCCTCATTTCCTTTTCTTAAAGAGAGAATCAATTTTATTTTTTTATCTGTTTTTTGTTTTTCCTCCACTGAATTGTGTATGTGGTGCTGGGGTTCGAACCCGGGTCCTCACGCATGCCAGGCAAGTGCTCTACAGCTGAGCTACCGCTCCAGCCCTCTTTCACAGTTTTCTGTAGAGATAATGTTGGCTGGGAGCTACTGCATGGACCACTGATCTCAGTGAAATCAGGAGGCTGAGGCAGGAGGAGTGAAAGTTGGAGGCCAGTATGGGGCAATCTAGCAAGACCCTATCTCAAAATAAAATTTAAAAAAGGGTTAGGGATGTAGCTCGGTGGTAGAGCACTTGCCTGGGTTCAACCCCCAGTACTGAAAAGGAGGACAGTCACCCCACCCTCTCACAATACCTTTGTCAAGTTGGCCAACTCTCAGTAGCATCCACTTATCTCAATGTGTATGAGTTAAGGAAAATGGGAAAAGACATTTTCCCAATTCAAACGATTTTTGCTGGCGTCCCATTGATGCGTGGACCAGGAAGGGGCCCCCTGTCATCATTGTGTCAAATCACTATTCTCCAGTTCCTAGGCTGTTACTGCTAACAGGACAACAGGGGAAAGACCTCAGGAATGGCAGCATCCAATGAGAATAATCCTTGCATAACTCAAGTTCGGCTGCGGGGTTTCAGCTGTCAACCAGAGAGGAAAGAAAATGGTTACTTCTGAGAGGCAGTTTCCCCTCCTTTCAGAAATGAAACCTCATTCTTAAATAGTTCTTACAAAAACACTATCTGTCCCATTAATGAATTGTGAAGCTTAGGCACACCCCTCCTCAAATATCATGGTAATGAAGAGGTCCTCAGTAACTTCCTTCTCCCTTACTTAAATGAGTAATGCCAAAGAGAATGAGACCTTGAATATTAATCTTTAACACTGGTTTTTAAAGCCCTTATTGCTTTTCAAGATTTTGACCAACTATTTAAAAACTGGTTATAAATTTTCTTCGTCAGGATAACCTGCAGAGCAAAAAATACAGAAAGATAGAAAGAAAGAAGAAAGAAGGAAAGAAAAAAAGAAAGAAAGAAAGAAAGGTAGGTAGGTAGGTAGGCGGGGGGACTAAAAGAAACGCCCTCTTTTTGTAATGTCTTCAACTACGAAATGTCCACTTGCTGGTAAATTTTGTGCATTCTTACTGTGCCATATTTTCCATATCCACATTGCAATAAAACAAATTCACCAGGGTGCGGTGGTGCACACCTGTAATCCCAGCTGCTCAGAAGGCTGAGGCAAGAGGCTCACAAGTTCAAGGCCAGCCTTAGCAACTTAGTGAGGCTATAAGCAACTTTGCAAGACTCTACCTAAAAATGAAAAAGAGCTAGGGATATTGCTCCATGGTTAAGAACCCCTGGGCTCATTCCCTATTACCAAAAAAAAATTAGTCCTTCCAATATTCCCATTCACTGGTATTATTATCTGAACTCACTATTCAAAGCTCCCTTCAGGGTCTGGAGCAGTGGCTCAGCAGTTAAGGAGCTTGCCTGGCATGCCCAGGTATGCGGGATCGAATCCCAGCACTACGTACACAACGGAGTGTCGGTGCACCTAAAACCACATGAAAAACCAAATAAAATTGATTCTCTCTCTCACTGTCCCAAAAACAAAGAAGACCTCCCTCCAATGCCACAAGTTTATTATCCCTTAATTACTGTTAAAAAGAACCATCCCTTCCCCACAAGAAACTGGACATGTGACAAACTATAATCTAACAGGGAATATAATAAACATCTTGCACACTAAAAGTGCCCAGAAAAGTGATATCTCAGAAGTCCCTCCCTCCTCTGTGAATCCCACAAACCACACCACAGGTGGCCTCTGCCAGGGGTGGGTTTTGTTGTTTTTTTTTTAAGAGACAGGGACAGTGAGAGAGACAGAGAAAGAGAGAAACAACTTTAGTTTTTCACATGGCCTTAGTTGCTCCAACACTCAGTTGTATACGTGGTGCTGGGGTTTGAACCTGGGTCCTCGTGCTTGCCAGGCAAGCGCCGAAACCGCTGAGCCACCGCTCCAGCCCGTCAGGGGTGGGTTTTTGCATATTTCATTCTTGGAAAAATTAATGACTTGGGAAAATCGTCCTCTTGTGTTTTCCGTTTTTTCATTTTGTCTAATAATAGTCTCTAGGTATCAAATGTCCATGCTGATAAACGGTAGGAAAACAGTCAAGTGAACTTGGGTCAGGAATCTGAAGGAAATCTCCAACTAAACAAACTAATCTATAGGAAGTGAGAGATATTTTTGGTTTTGCTAAACTTTCAGTCATTTAAAATTCCACAAGATGACATGGTTCTGCCAAAGTGGCTGTAAAGAGAGCCCTTTAAGTCCTAGAAAGTCTAACTGCACTTTTCAGAAAACACATAGATCCGGCAGCATTGATCTCAAATATTTAAATAAGAGTTATTCTGATCAATCTAAATTAGCAAATGGAGTTTAATTTTCTTGATGATGGGAAGAGGGAGAGAGGAAGAGAAAATGTGTAGGATTCCAAGGAGTCAGGTCACCCTACAATTGTATTAAGATCAAATACCAAGTTAGAACTGGGTGTGGTGGTGCATGCCTGTAATCCCAGAGACTTAGGAGGCTCAGGCAGGAGGAGGGTGGCAAGTTTGAGGCAGTCCCAGTAATTTAGCAAGACCCTAAGCAACTTAGGAGACCCTGTCTCAAAATAAAAAATGAAAGGACTGGGTATGTGGCTCAGAGTTAGTTAAGCACCTCTGGGTTAAATCCCCAGTCCCTGTTCCTCCCCCAAAAAAGTTAGAGGAGTTATAAGTACGTTCTAAAAGTTTGATGTAGGAGTTTGTTTTCCAGAAGTAGGTATTAAACATTATAATTCAGATTCTTAGAAAGCAAGCTGAGGAAAAAAATTACTATTTTAACAAAAACCTAAATGGTTAAGTTTATATTAAGTATAACTTTATACATTTGCGGTTTCTCAAAAAACAGGAATTTATTTTGTGAATTCAGCAGAAGATTAAGCTTTCAAGCCTCCCCCCCCCCCCCCCCCAAATTCGCACAAATCTGGTATTTTCTGGGCGGCTGGCTGCTGCAGCTCCTCTCCACCTGCCCGGGCCCCCAACACCCTACCCAGGGGAAGACCGTGACACAAACTGATCAGAATTACCATCAGAGCCCATGGACGCCTCCGGGAAGATTTCTGCAGGGCAAAGACGAAAAAGGAGCTCTGCAGACTAACGGCGCGCCTGGCCTCCCACGCTCCCTCCCAGTGCACAGCGGAGGAAAAGCCAAGCGCTTCTCTCGCCCCGAGCCTGTGGCCCAGGGGCGCGCAGCAGATCGCGCCTTACCCGTGATCGTGATGGTCCCCAGCATGTTGCAACCGCACGGGTCCAGCGGCGGATCCAGGCCAGTTCCTCGCTTCAGCCTCCTTCCTACCAAGCCGGCGAGGTGATCAGAAAGAACCCAGTGCCAGCCCCAACTCGCCGAGCGGTGGCCGCAGCGCAGAGCGGCCCGCGGAGGCGCTCACGGCCAATTATAGGCTGGCCCGCGCGCCCCGCCCCGGAGCGCGAGCACAGCGCTTCTCCCCCGACCCGGCGGCACCGTCGGGGTCACGTGCCCATCTCACAGGCGACAGCCCTCCCGGAGCCGGGCGCCCTTAGCGGTCGGCAGGCTCGGGGAGGGCTTGAAGGTGCAGACAGGCAAAGGACCCGGCAGCAGTTTTGCTCTAAAGGGGGACTTCATTCCTGCCACCGATGGACTTGTGCATCTCAACTTTTAAGATTATGCAAAGGAAATATCCGCACGGATGTTAAATTCTCCTTCAACGTTTAACACTGTGTTCAGTATCCTTCACTTTATTTAACGGCTGATGAGGTGCAAAAAACACTGCTCTCCTTCTAACACCTAGGGTATTTCATGTTTCACCACCTGCTTCTCACCCAGGCACACACATGCTGCCCTGATCCGAGGACTGGCAGCTCTCAGTAGTGCCGTTTCCTGAATGCTCCGAGAACGGCAGTTCCAAAGCAAACTTCGCTTTCAACAGTTGATCGAGGCAACTTTTTAAAAGCAGAAATATTTGAGCACTGTCTATTTTTTTAGTGGCACAAGTTGGCTGAACATTTAGATCAAACCTATGCTATAGTCCAATGTATAGGCATCACCATGCCCTCAACGTACAAGTCCACCGCAAGGAAACCAAGCAGAATCTATATTACAAGTTCAGAAATCCAGGGTGGGGGATCCTGGGGGCATAGGTCAGTGTCTAAAGCGCTTCTCTAGCACGTATGAGGTCCTGGATTTTACCTCCAGCACAGAGAAAAAGAGAAAATTGATACATTAAAAAAAAGATATTCAGGCAGCACAGAATTCAAGTATTTTTCAATGAGGCTTCAGATTTGTTCTACATAAAGATACAAGTGACAAATGACAATTTGTCACACTTTTACACACACTTTTTTGTCGGCCAGGATTGTTGGGGTAGATCCATTAGGTCCCCTGGGTTTCTTCCTTTCTTTTCATCTTCTTCCTATTTATCACTCCTTGCCTTGCCTGTCTGACCCCATTAGCCTTGGCTCTTACCCTAAACAAACAAAAAAGAAAGTTCTACTATTGCTCTTTTCTTCAGACCGAGAAGATCTCGTTCATTCCTGTTTCATCCAGGAGAGGGGGTGGCCTCTACCTGGACCAGAGTGGGCGTAACAACCACAAGGTTGTGGGAGAACCAGAAAAGCCAGCCAAGGAGAGAGGCGGGGGCTCGGCCTGTAGTTGCTCCTTGCGGTCACCAGGCGGCGCTAGGCACCGCATTCGGGTCTAGGGTGAGCCATATTAGGGCGCTTCCTTGCCGGCCATCAGATTTTATTACAGAAATTAGCTTCAGTTCCCCAAAGACCTGGCTTCCGTTTTTTATTCCAGCAAACACCAATCCTGGCTGTAAACCTACGTGGGAGTAGAGAGCAATGGGCTTTTTCTGATGTAGTAAGATATTATCTAGGAGCTGCTTCCCAAAAGCAACCACTTCCCGACTTCCTGACCTTTCATCTTCCCTAGAGGAGTCTCAACTTTAGTTCAAAAGTCACTTCAGTCAAGATGACATTCTTGTGTGTCTGAAATGCTACTCTACAGTCTCCACAGGCGAGGGGCAGGGCAGCTCAGCCCTTTCTGTCCCCCCAACACCCATACCCTCATCCCAGCCCTGGCTAGGTGTCCCTGGCTGAACAGCTCATGAAAAGGAAGCCTCTGGAGGCTGCACCGGTGGTCTTCATCAAATGAGACCTTTAACTAGCACTGTCTTGGGAACCCTGGTGGGGCTGGGCTCTGGATCACTTCTTAGCACCAGCTGATGTGGACAGCATGGGCTGTGGAGCCTCCATTGATTCTGACTTTCCATGGCTGTAGCACCAGCACGAAACCGCAAACCACAGGACAAGCAACATCCGCTGCATCTGGAGAGGGCAAACATTCCACAGGTGACAAATCTTAGACCCCAAACAACATTTGAAAAGGTGAATGCAGGACTGGAGTGGTGGCTCAGCGGTTAGAGCACTTGCCTGGCATGTGTGGGGACCTAGCTTCGAATCCCAGCACCACATACACAACTAAGTGTTGGAGAAACAAAAGCCAGATGAAAAAATAAAGTTGTTTCTCACTTTCTTCTCTCCCTCCCTCTTTCTCTCCTCTCTCTCTTAAAAAAGAAAAGGTGAATGTAAGCAGGCTGTGGTGGTGCACACCTGTGATCCCAGCGACTTGGGAAGCTGAGGCAGGAGGATTGCAAGTTCAAAGCCAGCCTCGGCAACTGAGTGGGTCCTAAGTAACTTAGTGAGACCCTGTCTCAAAATAAAATATAAAAAGGGCTGGAGATATGGCTTAGCGGTTCAATGCCCCAGTTTCATCCCTCGTGCAAAAAAAAAAAAAAGAAAAGAAAGAAAGAAAGAAAAGAAGAAAAAGTGAGCATAAAATGTGGGGAAAGTAGGCTGATTAAATTTTTTTAAAAGGTGAATGTGTTCCTCTTCGATTGCGGCACTTAAACTCAATCTGATTTGAGACTCTTAAACAGGCATTAAAGCCACTGGCAGAGCAAGAGACCATGAGGGCTGCTGCTGACCCTTGGCGACTGTTCTCCTTTGATCTCTACCTCTAAGAGCAATCAAGGCCAGAACTTCTGTGTGTGGATTTACAAAGAAAGTCATCGATCAGGATAAGCAGAAGGAAAGTTCAGACACAAGGTCCGCGTACGATGCAGGCAACTTTGATTTGGTATCACTTCCATTCTCTATTAGTTTTTGTTGAATCAGAATTTTTAGAGGTAGAACATCACCACGCAAAACTAAAACTATAGGAAAATGTTTTCCATATCATCAGTTAGGTGGATGATGGGGGGGAAAATGTTTCCCAAATCTGCAATCTGTTCATTCAACACATAACCAAGTTCTTGCTTGCTCCGTATTTATTATGCTGAACCCCCTGGGACACAATTAGAGACTGTTCCTGGCCTCAGTAAACTCAGTGGCAATCGGTGGACACATCTGGGGGCTGAGGGGGTGTATTCTGGTTTAGCTCACCTCTGAAAGGATGGGGGACAGCCCCACGTGGGGCTTGGAGGTGAGGAGTTTGCAGAGTCAATAGCAGGCAGGCAGGCACAGAGGCGTGGGGAGCGCGGCAGCTACAGCAGCATGAGTGCATCCCTTATAGCCCTTATAGCTGCATGTGCAGGGGCAGGGGCGGTGCTTCCCCGGCATGCATAAGGTTGCAGGTTCGAACCCCAGCACCACACGTACAGATGAAAAACTAAATAAAGTTAATTCTCTCTTTCTCACTCTCTCTCACCAAAAAAAAAGCTGCACACGCAGCTCTACTTGGGCAGGCCAGGGCAGGAGAGAAGGGTCAGGGAAGACTGGAAATGAGACTAGGAATATTACGCTGGGAAGGGTTTAGAAGGACATCTTAAGAACTCTAACAACCCAACTTTAAAATGGGCAAAAATGTGAGTACGGCAGATATTTCTCTATGAAAGACAAACGAACGGCCAGTGAACACGTGAAAAGATGTTGAGCATCTTAAGCTATCAGGAAAATGCAAGTCAAAACCACGGCACACCCACCAGGATGAAGATGATCTAAAGGTTAATACTCAAAAAGGCCACAACAGCCGGGCGCAGGGGTGCACGCCTACACCTGCTGGGATTATCCTCAGGAGGCTGAGGTAGGAGGACAGCACGTTCATGGTCAGCCTCAGCCACCTAGCAAGGTCCTAGGCAATTTAGCAAGATCTTGTCTCAAAATAAAAAGTTAACAAAAGAGGGCTGGGGATTGACTCAGTGCTGGAGCACCTCTAGGTTCAATCCCAGATACAAAAAAAAAAAAAAAGAAAAGGAGAAGGAGAAGAAAAAGAAGAGGAAGAAGAGGAGGAGGAGGAAGAAGGAAGGAAGGAAGGAAGGAAGGAAGGAAGGAAGGAAGGCAGGAAGAAGGAAGGAAGGAAGGAAAAAAGACATTAACAAGGAACAGAGGACTGGAGTGGTGGCTCAGTGGTTTCAGTGCCTGCCTCACATGTGCAGGGATGCAAGATCGTACCTACCCTAGCAACACGTACACAACAAAATGTCAGAGTAATGAAAGCCACACGAAAAACTAAATAAAATTGATTCTCCCCACCACCACTGTCCCTCTCTCTTAAAAAAAAACAAGGAACGGAGAAACTGGAGCCCTCAGACACTGCTAATGAGCACCTACAATGGTGCGACTGCTTTGGAAGACAGTCCACCAGGTTCTCAAAAATATTCAACACGTTGACCCGGCAGTTCTCGTAGATGCACACCAAGGGAATGAAAACACAGCTTCATGCAAAAACTTGCTCACTTCACGGCTGTTCACACCCTCAGCTGATGCAGGCAGGAGTGCTGTTCTGGGGAGCTGGCCATGGAGTGTCAGAAACTGAAAGGAATGAAGATGCTGAAACAGGGATGAAGATCAGAACAAATGTGGAAGCAGCCAGTCACCTAAGAAGCATGTGTGCAGTTCCGCACATGTCCAGAAGAGGCGCACCTACACACAGGGTTACCTAGGACAGAAAGGTGGGGTGACAGACTGACAGACTGGGGGGGTCCTTATTTTTTTCTTTTCTTTTTTTTTTTTTAAAGAGAGAGGGACAGTGAGAGAGATAGAGAAAGAGAGAAACAACTTTATTTAGTTTTCCACATGGCCTTAGTTGCTCCAACACTTAGTTGTGTACGTGGTGCTGGGGTTTGAACCCCGGTCCTCGTGCTTGCCAGGCAAGCGCTGAAACCACTGAGCCACC
>PVKS010010373.1:0-60427 GCA_004027875.1 Aplodontia rufa | reverse complement strand
CATTTAGAAATAAGAGTAAAGATGTATTTAAGAGTACTAGCTTACATATTTGTTTTCTATGTGGTCAACCAATAGAATGTTCTATAAATGTTTAGAGTGTTTCATTCAGTACTTCTAGGATTTTTCTTCAATGGAAGAAGATGGTTTATATTTGTGTAATATCCTGAGGTTTCATGGATAACCTAAGTTAACAATTTAAAAAAAAAAGAGTAAATTAGATTTAACATAAATAAAATTAATCTCCATAAATGTGTTTGTTAGAGGAGACATCTGATAAATTTACAAAGTCAAAAACATTAACTGCTAAGTAAATTCGAGTTATCTTGATTTAGTTTCTATAAGGTGACACTTGGGTTTATTAAGTGTGTTGTTATAAGTTCTATAAGGTAACATACATTTGGGTTTATTAAATGTGATTTTATAGATCGGAAACTAAAAAGATAATTTAAGATTGCTTTGATCTGGGTCTTCACTAAAAGAAAGCAAGGTTGTTAAGACCTAAAATTCTAAGAGGTGTAATTCTATATGTAAAGACTACAAAAGGTTTAAAGTGATTGGGAACATTAAAAGTTTCATTAGGATTATATTAGAATATAGATTTTTAAAAAGGTCAAGGCATTGTGAATCGTGCACATCTCACCATCAAAAATTATCTACTTAAAAATAAAAAGGGGGAATATACTGCCCCATGAGACCTACTTAATCATATCCTCTTTATTCTTAATTTTTTAACTTTGGATGTTAACAATAATACCACAGCCAAATGCCATTGGTATCCTAGCGGCCGACCCTGTCCACAGGTCATGTGGAGGGATCCCAATGATAATCAATGGTATGGACCCGACCTGGTCTTAATCTAGGGTCGAGGTAGTGTTTGTGTTTTTCCACAGGAGAATGATGGTCCCTGTGGATTCTGGAATGCCTTATGCATCAGCTTTCTGCTTCTGATGGGACAGGTGCATCAAAATGACGAGGACTCGTACTGGGCCTTGTTCCTGCTAGGAGTGATTTCCTGACTCCTCCCTCGTCCGTGTCCCCTCAATGATTCCTGTTCCAGTGGAAGTGAAAGTGAATGCCCAGAATGTTCACCTCTATCAAACCTGAAGGGATTTCAGATTTACAGCGGCTGTTGTAGCAGCCACCATGGCTGCAACTGCTACGGGACTGGCTATGCACCATTCAGTGGCCACAGGGACAGTGGTGAATAAATTGACTGAGCAAACTGCTACTGCCCTAAGTACTCAATAGCAAATTAATGAACATTTGCAAGTGGGCATAATGCTGTTAAACCAAAAAACTAGCTTGATACAAGAAAAAATAGAATTACTGTATGATATTTCACATGTGTCTTGTTCCCACTGTTCAAAGATATTTGTGTAACACCTGTTTCTTATACTATGCACAATTTGTCTATGTCTGTATCTCAACTAAGTGAGATGGTGAGAGGCCCTTGGAACAACAAGTTTAGGAATTTAACCACTTTGTTAATTAGAGAAATTAAGGCTCTAAATGAAACCCAAGTTCCACCTATGTCTTTATCTGGCTTGGCTACCTGGATGCCCTTAACCTGTTAAAAAAAATTGGTCTGGCATTGCCACCTGGATTAGAGTTTTAAGTTTAGGTATAATTTTTCTCATTTATCACTCTTGCAGCCGATGGAAGCAGTGACAGACTAAAAATCATGCAATGCAGCAAATCCTGCTGACACAGCAGCAAGGGCAAGACCCCACCCCCCAAGTATGGTTTCATGTGTTGAAGGAGACATGAGTCCTTGAATCAATGATGGGTAAGATGGAATGGATGCCTTACTAACCTAAGACAGGGAAGCAACCATGCTGTTGCTTATCCCCATGATGGGTAAAGAGGGTTATCACATTCCACAACCTAAGACAGATCCTGAGCACCTTCAAATAAAATAAAAAGGGGGAATTGTTGGGCACTGTGCAAAAGACAAATGCTCCACCGGACGCCATGATACTTCTTCCTCTCCTCTTAAGTTTCCTCTTTCATGTTTCGAGGGCTCTGAGCAAAAAAGAGTGCGTGCCTGAGGGCTGCTTCCTCTTTCTTTCTGTACCTTCCCGTTGGTGATAGCTGACAACACCAACATAGAAGTCCCTCATTGACTGGGATAAGCCAGTCTGCCTCTTCACCATTGGCTCCTTAGCTGTCTCCTCTCCCTATAAAAATCCGTGTGCCTTGTAAATAAATGGATTTTGAGCTGCCATCTGCTATCTGTGGCTGACTCATTTCCCCGGCTGAGAGGGAAGGGATCTTCAGTGAGGGGGATCCAGGTTTTGGCCTTGGCACTCATCCTCCTGACTGGCTTCCGGGGGACAATCCAGCCAGTCTGGATTGCCCCACCCACGTCCAGGGACACCTGAGGCAGCGACAGGCTCTCACCACAGCGCCTTTGCGCTGCTGCACCCCTGCCTGGGACTCTGCCCTCATTTCATTCATAACTCAGTTCAAATACCCTTTCATCAGATAGGCCTTTCTTTCTTTCTTTCTTTTTTTGTAACCCTGTATAGAACACCATTCCTTTCACCTCTGCCCACCTAAATTGTTTTTGTTCTTCATGACATTATGCAGCATGTTTCTTTAATTTGTATTACTATGCTTCTTGAGGACAGGTTTTTGACTATTTTGCTCATGGTTGTATCCCTATCAAATTGCAGGCAATAAAAAAAATCTTTGTTGCAAATTAATAAATGAATCCTGGCAATTAATAATCAAGGGAGAGAATCAGAAATCATGAGCCAAGGAAGATCCTATTCCAGCTTGGTGTGACTGGCACTGGAGTCTAATCCACTCAAGATGAGTAAAATAGAGGGGTTTTGCAGTTCACTATTGGTTTTCTCCTCACATGTTCATACCACAAGTTGGGATAAAATTGTGCTCAGGCAGTTATGTGATCACTGGCTACAAATTTACAGTAGGAGTTCAGTCAAAACAGAATCACACTGGGGCTAGAGCAGTGGCTCAGCAGTTTTGGCACTTGCCTGCAAGGATACAGGTTCAAACCCAAGCATGACATACACGACGACATGTCAGAGCAACAAAAGCCATGTGGAAAATTAAGTAAAATTGATTCTCTCTCTCTCTCTCTCTCTCTCTTTCACTGTCCCTCTCTCTTTAAAAAACAAAATAAACAAAAAACCAGAATCACACAATCCAAAGTTTAGAATAGAATCTCAAAAAGTTCAAGGACAGATCATTTTCAGTTCATTAGGATGATGATTGGGTGTTCATGCAATTGTGTGAGATTTGCCTCCCTCTAAACCTTGTTATGATGTGGGCACATTACCTGTCTGGGTTAAAAGAAAAATGTCCAAGGTCAAAACATTAGAATTTATAGTCCTTTTCTTTCTGAAATTTCCCATTGTCCCAAAATGTCAACTATCTGCACAGCATTTTAAGATCTCTTTGTCCTTTTGTGCCCCGTAAAGATAACCAGCTTGACATTTGCCTTCATGTGTACCTTTAAATACATTGATAAGTCATAAAAATTTCAAACGATTAATTTCTTAATCCACCTCTCTGAGTATTTTTATATGAAATGCTATAGTTCTATTCTTTCTATTTGAAAACAATCATAGTGATTTTGTCTTTGGCCAAGCACTGAGGCTGATCCTGCATTACCTGTCCAAACTCAAGACTGCCTTCTAGGGTTAGTAACCAACCTGAGTGCTGTGACAATAATGCTGACAGGTATAAAGTTCATAATTCCCTTTTCTGGGGAACTGTCATTTTTTGTTTTATGTACATCTGCAATATTTGAATAGATGTCAAATACTTCTTTTGTGAGTAAAAACTGCTTGCATTTTAAGGGAAAATATTACCTAAATCCAATTTTTCATTCTGAGAAAGTCATATATGAGTGTGTTGCCCAACTTAGGCAAGTTTTAGGGCTCCAGTTGTTTACAGTCACACCCTCAAACTATTGAGCCACTATTACATAAAAAACACTTTTGGGCTTGGGGAATGCAAACATGATTAAGATTTCATCCCTGCCATTAAGAATTCATAGTCAATGTGGAAAAACAGACAGACATGTTAGGAAATCATTAACACTAAATGATAAAACATGAGGTACACTGTATCACAGGCCAGATTGTGAACATGAAAGATAATTTTTATTTGGATAAGAAAATAAGGAAGGAAGGAAGGGAGGGAAGGAGGAGGACAAATTCAGGTATTAAAAAAAAACTTCACTTAAATTGTTGTAACTAGAAGTAGTCCAATTAACCCAAAATACCACCTTGCATTAATCAAATTTCAATACATTTTAAGGTCAATAAAACTTAAAAAGTAAAATACAAGTGACATAAAAAAGAAGCATAATGTGATTCCTCCAAAATTTACAAAGTACTCAAAAAACTACATACCAAAAACACAAATAATCCAATCAGTAATTAGTCCAGAGAGCTGAACAGAATCTTCTCAACAAAGGAAATTGAGCAAGCCAGTGAAAACATGAGAAAGTGTTCTAAATCACTAGTAATCAGAGAAATGCGAATCAAAACTACATTAAGATTTACCTCACTCCAGTGAGATTGGCAAAGATAGAGAATATAAATAATAAGAGATGCTGGAGGGGTTGTGGGGAGATAGGAATACTAACACACTGTTGGTGGAACTGTGGACTGGTACGGCTGCTCTGGAAACCAGTGTGGAGAAACCTCAAAAAAAATTAGGGATGGATCCACCATACAACCCAGCTATCCCTGTTCTGGGTATTCTCTTGGAAGAGCTAGAATCAGCACATTACAGTGACACAGCAAAATCAATGTTCATAGCACCTCAATTTACAATAGCTATGGAATCAACCCAGATGACCTTCACTGGGTGAACAGATCCAAAAACTGTGATTATATATATATATATATATATATATATATATATATATATATATATATTCTACTCAGGTATTACAAACAGAGGTATTATGGAATTTGAAGAAATTATGCTGCATGAAATTAGCCAAACCCAGAGACTCAAGGGTCAAAGTTTTCCCTCATATGTGGAGGCTACAGCACAATCCAGGATTGAATGAAAAATAATCAAGCTCATGTACTAGACCTACCAAAGTTGAAGCCACGAATAATCTACAAGAACCATAGATATTAGGGGGAAGGGGGAGGGGAGAAGTGGGGGGAAAGGAGGGGAGGGAGGAATCTAGGGGAGGAATCAACAATGTAACTTCCTCTTCACTCACCCGAGAAGCCAAACAATACTTATGCAATCACTTAATTCTGGAAAATGCACAATCCTTTATATATATAGAGAGAGAGATTTGTATTTGTTATGGGGAAAATACAGAAGAGTCAAGAGTCCATTTTGTGGGTGATGTTGGGGTAAGTCTGGATTAGGATCAGTTGCATTTCATATTGTTACTACAGATGCATTTACAATTGTACAACAACACAATTCCTTGATAAAATAAAAAAAGGCATAAGAGTTACCCAGAGTATAGATAAGTGCTGCCTAGTAGAAATGTAATTTGATATATATATACATATATATGTGATTATTAATATCATAGTAGTCTCCTTCATCAAAGAAAAAAGATTAAATGAATTTAATAATATATTTGTATTTAATTATATAAAAATATTTTTCTTTTGCCAAAAACAAAGTAAGACACTAAGGGCCTGAAATCAGGTAGTAGCTTTGAGAATGGATGCAACTGAGTAAATGCTCAAGTGATATTGAAATGCAAAATAGGCAGATGTTGATGATTAATTGGGTGTAGAATCAAAGAGGAGTGAAAGCGGTTTTAAATCCAAATAGGTCCATCCTTGAGATACCATTAAGTGATATATTCATGAATATGGGGAACATAGGAGTGACAAATAGACAGACAGGGTAAGTGTGATACTTTGAATCTGGACCCATGTGTTGATGGCTTGATTCCCAGCTGGAGGTGCTATTGAATGTGGTAGAAACTTTAGGAGGTGGGCCTAGTTGGAATCAGTAGGACACTGGAAGCATGTCTGCATAATGGATATATTGGAAACTCCCACAGCCTTTCCCTCTCTCTCTCCCCCATTGCTTCTCCTTCCCAGCCATCATGAAGGGAGAAGCTTTGCTCTATCACATATTTCCCACAATGATGTTCTACTTTCCACAAACCCAAAGTGACAGAGCCAATCAACCATGGACCAAAAGCTCTGACATGGAAAGTCTAAAATAATACTTTCCTTCTTCAGTTGCTCTATTGCAGTCATTATGTCACAGTAATAGAAATCTAACTAACATAGCAAGGAATAATAGTTTACTTTTAAAAGATGACTTTGAGATGCCATGGAACTTGCAAACAATTATATCCAAGGTGTTGGGAACATGAGGTTCAGCTGGCTTGTAAAAAATTGGTGGTAAACAACTCTAAGGGGTCCAGTTGGCTTGTAATTAGCAAATTGCCTGACCGCATGACTAAGCTATTCGGCCACTCATTTGTTACAATTGGAGAAAGGTGTTTGCATTGTACCCTATTGGCTGTTGTAATGGATAAATAGAGTAGCAGCTAGTCAGGTAAAGCAAGTGGCCCAAGGAGAAAGCAGCCAAAGAGGAGAGCAGCCAAAGGAGAAGCAGTAGCCAGAGAAGAGCAAGAAAGCAAGCAGCTGCATCCTGAAGGAAGGGACCACAGAAGCAGTCAGAGAAGAAGCAGCAGTCAGAAGAAGCCGCAGCAGCAGCAGCAGCAGCAGCAGCAGCAGCAGCAGCAGCAGAGATGTCAGAGAGACCAGCGGTAGAAGATGCAGGTCCCGTGTTCCAGCCGCCGGCGTTCACCCCCTTGTTCCCGGCTCCCCAACCCTTCCTAACTCAGCCCCTCGGAGGATGGCCCAGTGGTGGGTCATTCTACCCATTCCTCACTCTGGAGTGCAGTGGGGAGCGACTCCTTTCACCATCCCTGCCCTAACTTGGCCCCTCAGAGGATGGCTCAGGCTTGCTGGGTCATTCTACCTGTTCCTCGCTCTGGAGTGCAGCGGGGAGTGACTCCTCGCCCCATCCCCTTCCTAACTCGGCCCCTCGGAGGACGGCTCACTAGGTCGTTCTGCCCACTCCTCGCACAGGAACGCTGTGGGGAGCGACTCCTCTTCCCCGGTCCCCAGCCCCCAGCCCTGTCCTGCCAGCGCCCGGTTCCCAGTGTCCTGCTGGCCCCCCCGGGGAACGGCTAAGGTTCACCGAGGCCGTTCCACCCGCTCCCCGCTCCAGAACCCAGGGGGGAGCGACACCAAGGCACAGATAATTTATGAACCTGGTGCTCAGGAGAGAGTCTGCACCAGAGGGATAGATGGAAATCATCAATACATAGGTAGCCAACCCAATGGGAAGGGTTGAGATTGACAAGAGAGAATCAAGAGAGTAAGACAAGTGCTGAGGCAGAGACCTGAAGAAAACTACTATGTAAGGTATAAAGATGTCTCACCAAAGACCAAAAGTGATCAGAGAAACACAAGGAAGAATATAAGCCTCAACAGCCAAAGCTTTAAGAGGGATTGTCAACTAAGTCAGATGCTTCCAGAAAGTCAAGCAAAGAAAGTACAGTGATGTTTTCACAAAATCTGACAGTAAGGAAGTCATGACTGACTTTGAAGAGAACAGTTTCTACAGAGGGTAAGGTTAGAAGTCATGTTGCATTAGACTTAAAAACAAGAGTTTGGGCTGAGTTGTACAACAGTGATAGAAAGTTTATCTAGCCTACAGAGGGCCATGAGTTCAATTCCCAGCAAAACACACATGCACGCACAAGCATACACACACACACACACACACACACACACACAAAGTGAAGGGTTAACATAGATAGATCTCCAAGAAGTTTTCTGTGAGGGAAGATAGCTAAGATGGTATTAATTGCACAAAAAGGATGGTATCTATAGGTATAAGGGAAGGTTTTTATGACACCAGAGGTTATTGAAAAGGAGTTATAGAAATTATCCAGTAAAGTATTCCATTGAGCTGAAAGATGTTAATCATATATTGTTAACTGAAAAGAGACAATGATCAGAAAAAAATGTTTTATGTAGAAGTATGTACATGTGAACACATAGATGACATTCTGGAAGGACGTACACCAAGATATTAATGTTTATCTCTGAGTAGGTACACCTACATAACTTAAAATTTTTATTCTGTTTAGCTTTATGGCATCCCATTCACTGATTTTTGACTTTACTTCCTTTACTTTAGAAGACATGTTGAGAAAGTATTTGCCTACTCCCAAATGCTGAAGGGAAGTAAAGTCAAAAATTAGTGAATGGGGTGCAATAAAGCTAAAAGGCTTTTGCACTGCCAAGGAAATAATCAAAATAGTCAAGAGGTTTCCTACAGAACTGGACAGAATCATGGGCTGTGGTTCCTCTGACAGGGTCCTCATATCCAGAATCTACAAAATCCTCAAAAATATCAACTTCAAAAACAAAACAACCCAATCAATAAATGGGTCAAAAAGCTAAATAGAAACTTCTCAACAGAGGACATAGATCAAGACAATGAATACATGAGAAAGTGCTCTAAATCACTAGTAATCAGAGAAATGCAAATGAAAACTACATTAAAATATACCTCATGCCAGTCAGATTGGCAAAAATGAAGAAAATAAACAATAATAGATGCTGGAGGGGTTGTGGAGAGATAGGCACGCTAGCACACTGTTAGTGGAACTGCAGACTGGTACAGCCCCTCTGGAAAGCAATGTGGAGAATCCTCAAAAAACTAGGGATGAACCCACCATATGTTCCTGCTATTCCTCTCCTGGGTATTTTTCCAGGGCATTTAGAATCAGCACACTATAGTGACATAGCAAAATCGATGTTCATAGCAGCTCAATTTACAATAGTTAAATTATGGAAACAACCCAGATGTCCCTCACTGGATGAATGGATCCAAAAACTGTGGTACATATATACCATGGAATTCTACTCAGCAATTAGAAACAATGATATTGCCACCTTTGAAGGTAAATGGATGGCTATGAAAGAAATTATATGAAATCAGCATAACCCAGAGAACCAAGGGTTGAATGTCTTCACTCGACCCTGGCCATTGAGAAAGGAGGTCTAGTATCATGTTTTAAATAAGGTGTAATGACACACAACCTAAGGCATTCATAGAGATGTATTGGGAAGGTCAGGAGGGAGGAATAAAGGTGAGTAGTTGGGGGGGACTTTTGGGGGTAAATCTAATTTTCAGAATTTATATATATATTATATTATTTCATTTGAAGCTTGTTTGATTGTTCAGCAAATAAATTTCTTAATAAAAAATTTATTCTTTTTCTTACTCTGTATTTTTTTGTCACAAAGGCAATGTTTTGTGATGCAAAAAAAAAAAAACTAGAACTTTCATTTTAGAGTCTCCTCACTTCTACATACTATGATCCTGAACATGTGTTGAAAATGACTTCATTTCAATTTGAGAAAATATTTATAAAATTCCTAAGCTTGATTTTTCCATGGACTGCTATCATGAGTCTACAAATGGGAAGAATCCACAGGTATCCAGACTTGAGTAGAAGGCAGTTACTGACTCAGTCAGTCATCCACTGGGCCAAAAAGATCTTTCTAGGTTTCTAACTTTCCCAGTGGGTAGGTCACTTCTCCCAGACCTCTTTAGGGACCAAACAGATGAGCAAGCTGTCACAAAATTTGAAACTTAGTTGGCAAGACTGCAACATACTCAAAACCAGAGCAGGGAAACAACTCTCTTACCCATGACTTTAGTACAAAGAGGACTTTGATGGCAGAGCAGACCCCATTCTCCCAGCCAGTGATGGCAATTGATAGGCAAAACTTACCATATGACATCCTGCATTCATCTTTCATTATAGTATGAAAATCATAATACTGTGTTAGAAAGTTTGCATGGAAATACCAATCCAGAATGGATGAAGGTTCAGGTTATATAGAAATCAAAATGCCAGTCAAGATGATTGATATTTTGCTTTTTTTGCACTGTTTCATCCTTATAACTTTTCTCTTTCCCTCTTCTTTCTATTGTCTATGTAAAGGTTAGTGTCTTGCAGTGATGATCAATTACAATACCAGTTATGACCAGATGTGAGAGATTTTCTTCTTCACAAAATGGAGAACCTAATTGCCTGTGGGTATTTGAAGATCCATGACAGAGACAAAGAATAAAAAAGTTAGAGTTCCAGTCCCTTTTTTCCTAGGGAAAAAATAGTGATAGAATATGGTCTTATAAAGTTAACACCTAAAGCATGAAGCAATCAGTTTCACCCATGTATTCAACACTGTAACCTACCCTACTCCTGCTTTTCTTACTAACATGTCATCATTCAAATGCACATCACACACTAAGTCAGGACCCACTTGTAAAGAGAAATGGAGGTCCTGTGTGAGGAACATGAATTAAAGTGAAGAAATGGCTCTGGCCCTAACTTTGCCACTACATCTGCAAACTACAGAACTTTTCCAGACTACTGTTTCCTTGTTTTAGTCAGTTTTTTTGCTTCTGTGACTAAACGACCTGACAAGAAAAATTTTAGGAGGAAAACTTTACTTGGGGCTCATGGTTTCAGAGGTCTTAGTCCACAGAAGGTCCGCTCCATTCCTTGGCGCTTGAGGTGAGGCCGAACATCAAGGCAGAAGAGTGTGGTGCAGGGAATCGGTTCAAGGCATTGACAGGAAGTAAAGAAACTCCACATCAGATGCAAAATATATACTTCAAAGGCATGCCCCCAATGGCCCACCTTTTCTAGCCACACCCTACCTGCCCAGTTCAGTTGTTTTAGTTGAATCAAGGTTCTTATAACCCAATCATTTCACCTTAGCCTCACTGCATTGTCACACGTGAGATTTGGGGGTACACCTCACATTCAAACCATAACATTCATCAAGCAGACAGTGAATAGAATAGGTCTGTGATGATTAATATTTAGTGTCAACTTGACTGGATTAAGGGATACTCAAACTCCAGCAAAGCATTACTTCCAAGTGTGCCTGTGCTGGAAGACAGGCCCTTGCCCAATGTGAGTGGACACCATCCAATTGGTTGAGGGCCCAGATTGAAAAAAAAAAAAAAATTGAAGCAAAGGAAAATATCCTCCCTCTTCCCCTCTCCCTCCCCCCACTGGAACATCCTGTTTCTCAAGCCCTTGAGCCTCAGAACTCTAGGCTCTCCAGCTTGTGGCATCAAAGACCTGCACCACTCCCCTGTTCACAGGTTCTCAGGACTTCTGCCTTAGCACAAAAAGTGAAAAGTTACACCAGCACTTTCCCTGGCTCTGAGGCCTTTGGACTTGGTCTTAGCTATACTACTAACTTCCCTGGTTCTCCAGCTTGCAGGCAGTCCATTGTGGCATTTCTCTGCCTCTATAATCATGTGAGCCAGTTCCCCAAATAAATCCCCTCTCATATATTTTATTCTATATATCTTTTTTTGATCCTGTCTCTCTGGAGAACCCTGACTAACTCAAGGCCCCACTCAGAGTGGAAAGGCTTATTTTAGGTAATATCAAAGCATTCATGTCAATATGTGGCATGGTAATTACCAGTTCTCATTAAATGATGGTCATTAGACATACTTACATAATTACTTCTAAAAGGAAGTAAACCTAAAGGGTCATATCAATGACTTTTATTTAAGTTGAATCGTGCATTTGATATGGAAGAAGATTTGGTGAGTATGTGTGAATGACTTTAAAAAAATCTTTTTTTTACGTTTTCAGAAATGACTCTATTCTATTAAAATACCTTTTATTCTTTTATTCCCATGAAAAGACAAGTAGATTACACTTAAGTAAGATGCTAGAAGCAGTTGGAGGATGACACAAGCCGTCTTGAGGAGCCCCCCATTCCAATTGCCCACCTGTCACTCAGTATCTGGGATGCCCTTTTACAGCTGCCATCCTACACTCCTGAAATTGTGAACTGGGCTCAAAACAACGAGTGTTTGCTGTCATCATGATGTAGACATAAAGAACTATTTGGCCCTTTTTCAACCAGGGTGGCCATAGATGCTTCTTGGTGTTCTTCCTTGGCTGAGCTCCTTCCATCCTCCATCTTCTTGTGGGATCTTATCTCCATCCTCAGACAGTCACATTCATTTATCTCATTTCTGCTCTCAGGTTCCTAAAAAAGAAGGATCAGGAAAGGGGGGCAGATACACTAGCAGCTGAGCATGTTCCACATCCTCCCAGCCACCAGACATGAGGAAAGCCCTAATCCTACAGTGGACTCCACTTCATAGTTTCTAGCAATAAATCAGTGTAACCCCAATTTATCATACTGCTGAAGATTTTAGTCATAAAAAGGGTCTTGGGCATCATAGCTGATCTGAGAACGATGTCAACCTGTACATGACTGTGACTCTTGTGTTCTGATATATGAAGGGATATGATTTCACAGTACAGTGAAATTAATAGCCTCCAGGAGTTTTTTGATAAAGAAAATGAGACCATACATGGAATGATTCTAACCTCTCTTTGTTCATTATGTTCATTCCCTTACATTACATTAATTATAGGGTTTGCGCTAAATTTTCGTGTAAGAACTGTGTGAAAAATGAAGTGCTGAGAAAAAGCACATTACCAGGTTAGCATTCCCCCAACAAGCTGGACAGGTAGAACCCATGGTGGGGGGTGAGGAGGTTCCACATTTATTTGCTGATTTATTGAAAACACACCATAGTTATAGGATTAGGAGATACAACACTAAATAGAGTTTACCCTCTAGGTATTCCACCTAGGTGGAGATAGACCATCAGTAAATAAGACTAAAAGGAAATATGAAAATAAACAATGGTGATGAGTGAAAATATAACTGCAACAGGGTGATGGCGATATATAGTAGGGAACCATGAAGAAGGGGAGATTCTTTAGTTTTGATGGTCAGGGAGAGCCTTTCAAAGGAATTACTATGCAAAAATGATATTGCTAAATGTGGCAATGATATCTATGTATGCTTCTGTGTTAAAACTATAAACAGGTAAAATCCTTACTCCTCCCCCCTATCCAAATTGTAAACATTGGGGATCCTGGGATGCCTGTGTGCATCTATGCAGCAGTAAGTGGTGTTCGGCAACAGGACTTAGCCTTGCAAGTTGAACATTGTGAAGGTGTCTTGTTACCACAGTGGTGTCTGCTATTCCATGTGTAAACTATTTCTTACACTTAGATTGTTTCATTTCCATCCATAATTATTGATTGAAGTCAGAATGTAAAACAATGAAGTTTAGCTGAAAGTTTAAAGAAATTTAAAAATTATACTAGCACTGCATACATGTTGCCAGATGATTTTCATTAGACCCATCACTTATATTCAACTGATCAAAATTTACATCTAATGGTCATGAATATCTCTAATATTTATCAGAGCAGTATAAAAAGAGAAAAATATTACAGTGATTTTTATTTCCAATGTGGCATTTCGCTTATTAAGAATAAACACTATGCAAAATATACTCATAAATAATAATCTGAAATATACATCTCTATTTCATCACTTAGAAATACAATTGGAAAAATATAACAAAATAAACTAACTGAGTTTTTAATGTCAAAGTGAAGGAATTTAACACTATGATCATGATCATGCCACAAAAGCAGTTTCTGGCTCTTTTTGATGCTCAAATATATGAAATTTAAATCAACACATTAGTATTCATTTGGTCCCCAAACAAAAGATGATATAGTCAGTTCTCCCTATCTAGGGACTTAACATCTGTGGATCCAATCAACTGAGGATCAACTGAAAACACACTGACATTCTTTTTCTTGTCATTGTTTCCTGATCAACACACTATAACAAGCTAGTTAGAAAATCATTTACATTACACCATTATAAAGTATTACAAGAAAACTAGGGACAATTTAAAGTATATGGGAGAATGTAAAGCATACAGATGTAAAGTATATGGAGGTATTATGCAAATATTACAAATATTACTCCAGGTTGCATAAGGGACTTTAACAGTCATAAATTTTGGCATATCTGGAGTGGGGTACTATGGATGATACTGAGACAGATTAGGAGAGACAGTGAAATGGCTAGGTAGTCAGGACAGAGGGCCCCCATCCAAGAGCTAGCTGGTAGAGAAAGAGAGTGATTGACAGGGCATGCACTGGGCCTTCAAAAGCAAAAAGACCATGAGGCTCACCTTTGTCCCAACTAAGATGGGGATGGTCACAGGCATGGTCAGGGCCTTCAAATGCAAAAAAGACCTTGAGGCTCACCCTTGTCCCAACTAAGAGATGGGGGTGGTCACAGGTGGGTACTAGGAAGTATTTGCCACCTTTTGTTTTAACCAATGGTGCTCTTGACCAGTTTCAATGCCTGCTTTACATAGATCTTAACCAATGGTGTTCCTGACCAGTTTCAATGCCTGTTTTAAGTAGATTTTAACCAATGGAGTTGATGCATTTCTCAATACCTGCTTTGCATGAATGTTAATTATGCTCATACCCCAAATCAATATAACCTCTGGCCTAACCTCCATTAAATGGTGTCCTGCTTCCAGGTGCCCCTCCGCTTTGCGGAGTCTGTGCTCTTCTTCCTAAATAAATCCTACTCCTTTTACTCCTCCTTCTGTGGCTGTCCATGGATTTTATTCTTCAAATTCATGAGACAAGGACCCAGAAGATCGGCGCTGAATTCCCGAGGTGTGCTTCCACACCAAGAGTGGCAAAGCGCCACAGGAAATCCCAGCTCTTAGCTGGGTAGCTGCTAACACTTTTGGACTGCAGAGACCTAAGGGACCTGCAACTAGCCCATATTCTCAGTTCTAACTGAGAAAAGCGGCAAACACCGAAAACGGACTATTTCGACTACGGAATTCTGTAGTCTGGCCCACTTCATTCACAAGCAGGAGCAGAGAATCCGGCCTCTTCTCAAAAACCCTGCATCAATACCTTAGGGAATACTTTATATACATTTTTAAATATGCCAACAAATCCCACTGCTTATTGCAACTGGCTTTAGGAAAGTGTGTAGATTGTTATATAGGAAAAAATTAAAAGGAATCTGATGGATATGGAAAATTACCAGAAGCTACTCAGCCAGGCAGCAAACCCGCTACACACTGTTTCCAAATCTACTGACTCTGACCCTCATCATCTCTGGCTTTTATCAGAAGATCCCCACCCTGCTGAGAAACTCAGTTTAATCTCCACCTACTGAAAAACACAGTTTGACCAGAAAACTCACACCTTGGCCCCTTTCCCTCTCATTCCCTCTATATCTACCCCAGGCTGTAAGCAGCAGGTGGGTCCCAGACTCCACTGGGCCCCCCTCTGCAGATTTCTTCCAAATAAACCTGTGTTACTGTTGAGCCGCCACTCTCCTATTTCCTTCATTTTTTATCCCTTTCCTTACAGAATCTATGTTTTAATTTCTGATTTTACACTAAGATAATTTTTAAAGAGATAGAGGTAATACGGGGTTTTTGAGATGAGGCCGGATCTCTGCTCCCGCCTGTGAGTGGAGTCTGGGCCGCTACAGATTCCAGCAGCCAAAACAGCCCGCTTCTAGTGTTTGCAGCGATTCCCAGATAAAACTGGGAATTTGGGCTTGTTGCAGGTCCCTCAGGTCACTGCAGCCCAAAAGTGTTAGCAGCTACCCAGCTAAGAGCTGGGATTTCTGGGAATTTGGCGCTGATTTTCTGGGTCCTTGTCTCGTGAATTTGAAGAATAAAATCCACAGACAACCATGGAAGGAGGAGTAAAAGGAGTAGGATTTATTTAGGAAGAAGAGCAGAGACTCTGCAAGGCGGAGGGGTTCCTGGAAGCAGGATACCGTCTAATGGAGGTTAGGCCAGGGGTTATATAGATTTGGGGTATGAGCATAATTAACATTAATGCAAAGCAGGCATTGAGACTTGCCATCAACCCCATTGGTTAAAATCTATGTAAAGCAGGCATTGAAACTGGTCAGGAACATCTTTGGTTAAAACAAAAGATGGCAAATGCTTCCTAGTATCCACCTGTGACCACCCCCATCCTAGTCAGGGACTAGGGTGAGCCTCAAGGTCTTTTCGCATTTGAATGTCCTGAGCAGGCCCTGTCAATCACTCTCTACCTCTACCAGCTAGCTCTTGGATAGGGGCCCTCTGTCCTGACTACTGAGCCATTTCACTGTCTCTCCTAATCTGTCTCAGAGGGACAGTGAGAGAGATAGAATCAATTTTAGTTTAGTTTTTCATGTGGTCTTGGTTGCTCACACTTCATGGTGTACATGCTGTGCAATTCGAACCCATATCCTCACGCATGCCAAGCAAGCATGGTAACCACTGATCCACTACTCCAGCCCTACACTAAATTTTTGGTACACTCCTTAAACACTAATATAAAATAAAATGTTTAATTTTAAATTAGTTATCATAATAAACTCAGTGCCATTTTCATAGATCTTATTACCGAGCTGTAAAAGGAGAAGTTAAATTTTGCTCCTCAAACTTGAGGATGACAAAACATCTGGGTTTCCTTTGCCAAGTGGCTTAAATATGTACCAGCTCTGTTACATACCAAAGAGACAGAGTGTTTGGTTCTAAAGCACAGTTGCTGAAGGACTCTGAAAACTCCTGAATTTTGGAATGAGAACATTCTTTTGATTCCAGATGCTCCTTGAATGACCCATCCACTGAGCATTTCCTGTAATGTTTGTGAGCACAGTTTCAGAATTCCTGGTCCTCATGGGAATGCCTTCGAAATTGCTGGTCACATGATGTCATTTTGGGAAGCACAGGAAACTGGAAATATAGAATTAAAGTTTTTATAATATAAAGAGAATGCACAATATTAGCACAGAGACAGCATATCTATAAACAACTAACTAAATACACCTAATACTTAACTGAAATTTAATCTTCTTGATCAAGATCTTTCTCCTACAATGAAGTAGTAGAATCAGTTGGTTAAAATATTAACTAAAACATTCCAAGACCAGTTTTATTACTTGCTACTCTACCAATGATTTTTAAACATTTCTAGTTGAACCATAAATTTAAGAAATAGTTTAAATATGTATGTAATTTCTAAGTAAAAGAGTAATGGAAAAATATTATTTATATTACAAAGGTAATGCAGGTCAAAGCAACATAAAATAAAGTATTAAAAAAACTGAAAAACAATTGCTATATATTGTTGTTTACATGTATTTCTTTTACATAGAGACATATAGATGAGGCAGAGAAAACTAGGCAGTCAGTATAGACAGAATGATGTAGGTCAATAAGGAGAAAATTAACTGATGGTCATTTTTCCTGAGAGGGCAAAGAGCATTCCACTGCCCTAAGTAAGCAGAGGTGCCCTAAGTAAGCTTCTCATCTCCCTTCACTAACATTGGCGATCCAGACATCGACTCTCCTCTGCTAATAAAGACGCTAATAAAGATGCTCATAGCTCAGGATCAAAGGCTAGGTCAGACCAGAATTTTGCTTTCACGCTCCTAGGCATGGGAGAAAGAAGGCAACGATTAACCAAAGAGGGAGAATCTTGAGAGACTCTAAGAAAGATGAGCCGAACTCCCTCTTCAATTTCTTGGCTCCCTTCTCAGTGAGAAGTCTTTTTCTTTTTATTCTTTCTTAAATAAACTCTGTTTGCTCTGCTTGCCTCAGTGTCCCTGGTGATGCTGGTCTTGCGGATGTCAGATTTGTGTCCTCTCGGAGTTGAAGAATGAAACTGAGGGACTCTGAGGCACGGGTAGTAGACAGACTTTATTTTATAGAAAGTAAAGGATAGGGACAAGAGTAGACTTCCCCCAGAGGGGGAGAAGGGAATAGAGCCAAATAAGCAGCTAGGTTTTCCCTTTTTATAGGAAGTTCACCCTTCAATTGGTCATCCACTCCTTTCCCCCAAAGGTAGGGAGTGAGAAATTCTGCTTGGGTCCAGCCTTGGGTTTGTACCTCAGGCATCAAAAGGAAGAATGTGACAGCTTGCTTAGCAGAAGGGAGTATTTGCATTTGAAACCACCTTGCCAGACCCTTTGCATTAGCATTGGGGGATGTCAAACTGACCTTAAAGGGGAAAATCCGGTTTTGTCTTGATTGACTCCAGCATTCTAGCTACTCTGACTGCCTCACTTTTTCACCGTCTCACTAGGCTTCATTCTTCTACTCCAAGAGGACACAAACCCAAACATCCACCAAACCGACATCATAGAGACCAAATAATACAATGACAACAATGTTGAAATCACAACTGGAATAGCAGCAAAGCATAGAAAGTTCACAGAAACCAATCTTCTTCAAAGAACTGTGATGCTCTCTCAGCTTCTCTCACTCTCTAACCCACAGCTACGTAACTTTTGTACCAGGATACTGGTCTTCATATTGCCAAAGGTTGTGCACTTGTCTTAAGCATTGACTAGTAGTGTTCAGTTCAGTTGCCCATAGGGCTCTCCAGAAACACTTTCCTTGCCTTCTACCTTTGCACCTTCTTATTCTCCCTCTGATCTTTCTGCCACTGTGATTTAAACATTTTTGGTTTACTTCTTCCTCTCCAATTACAAAGAATTCATACATTCAGGGATGAGTGAACAGATTATAATCTGGGATGCACAACATGACAGGACACAGGTGCACCCAAAGAGGGAAGGGTAAGGAAATCTTTTATTGGCAAAAAGAGAGAAATTCATGTAAACTGCTTAGATAAAAGTCCATCATTCTTAAAGAGCAGAGGCAGGAGCTGAGGTCTCATTGGTGGAAGTGCTATTCCAGGAGAAGCATCTTGTCTGAATTGTTGCAGTCTTTGTTAGGCCGGCTGGGGGCAGGGCTTCAGCCAGGCCTCAGGGCCAGTCATGGCGACAGGCTGGGGGTGTGGCTTCAGCTACCTCACCCCATCATGGCACTGGCTAAGGGGCAGGGCAAAGGGCAACTTGCCTGTGAAAACAACAGCCAATTGGGACGCTCGCAGATAAGCTCCGATGGATTGATGGACCCACCAGCCAATCTCTGAAGGACCAACCCCATCATGAACTTCCAGTTAGCCAGCCAGTTAGCCAGCAAAACCAGCTGCTTGGCAAAGGTCCAACACCATTTTCCCTGCCTGCCATTCTGGCTGGCATCACTTCCCAGGCCCACCCTCATTATGGCGGCGCAGGTGAAATTGGCCTGAGAGCCACAAGTCCAATAAACATTTCCACCTGAATTTACACCAGTATCATTATTCCTTTTTTCTATTTTTTACATTCTTAAAGAATGTTGAAGATAAACTTTATTACAGAGATGTGTGTCTGGGTGTGAGGTATGCCAGATGTATTCAGTGTGGTTTTCTGGTGGTTTTGCTGTTGTTTGTTTGTTTTTGAGAAAGTCCTTGAGACAGTTCTTATCTCAGGTAGGCAGAGCATGAGCTCCTCACCCTCTTGCTTTCCCACCTCTGAATTTTGTCTGTCTGTGACAGAGGGACTTCATCTTGGAATCAATAATTTTCATGCCCATTTGGGAGGTGAAGGGGTGATGGTGCATGAGGCTGAAAAGAGGGATTCCCATGCTAGTGCCTGTGCTGGCAAGAACAGTGTAAGCACTAACTAAAGATCAGGGAGACCACATCACTGAAAGAGTGAGAGGTTCAAAATGAAAAGGTGACCAGGATTAAGCTTGGGAGGATAGAAAGCCATGGGAGCACTGAGAGAAAGAATAGCAGAAGTAAACAAGCAATCTAGGCAGCTCTCTAGTCCTAGCTCTCTGCTGCCTTTTCCTGTAGTTACCAATCCCATTGAGATTAGGATAGATATTAAAATGGCTAGGTACTCAAGGCAATGGACCCCATTGAACCACACCTGGAAGCTAACCAGTAGAAAGAGGTTAAAGGGTGTGCTCAGGGCCTTCAAGTGCAAAAGACCATGAGGCTCCCCTGTGGGAGCAACTCCTTTATCCCAGAGGCAGGAAAACTAAGTGAGGGTGAACACAGATAGGAACTAGGAAAGATTTGCTACCTGTTTTGAACAGATTTTAACCAATGATTTTGGTGCTTACTGATGGATATGGAAATTACCAGAAGCCACTCAGCGGGGCAGCAAACCCCCTACTCACTATTTCAAAATCTACAGGCCCTCATCAGAATCTATTGCCTCCGGCCATATCAGAGGATCCCACCCTACTGAAAAACTCAGTCTAATAGCTACCCTACTGAAAAACCCAGTTTAACCAGAAAACTTGTACCTTGCCCCCCCCATTCCCTCTATATCTACCCCAGTCTGTAAGGAGCAGAGGGGGACCCAGCCTCCATTGTGTTCCCCCCTCTGCAGGTTTCTCCCAAATAAACCTGTGTTACTGTTGAGCTGCCACCCTCCTCTCTTTATTTCTTTCATCTTTTCATCTCTTTTCTTACATAAATGGTTTCAAAACCCAGGATGGGTAGACGGAGATCTTATGCTCCCTCCCATTCTCTTCTTTTCAATTCTGCCTTACTCTTTACTTCTCTTTCATACAAGATTTGAGATTCAGAGCATCCTCCAAGTTTGCAAATGCAACCTGAAATCAACCCCCTCCTGGGGCAAGATTTTTGCAGCCTCATTGCTATGCGAACAGAGCAAGAGCTTTTCTGAGTTCTTTATTGGTGTCCTCTGGAAATCTCATTCTTGTCTTTATGTTTGCTGCTCTCTCAGACCTCCAGATCACAGATCCATTCTCCATTGGGTTCCTGCATGCAACACCAATCAACTCCCTGGAGAGGTAAGACTCCAAGTTTCTCACAGAGGCGCCCTGCTAGAAACTCCCAACAGACCTGGGGGGTCTTCACCTTGGGGTCAGAGTTGGGGACACCAGCTTCTTCCAGGTGCACTACTTCTTGCACTCCGGATGGCAAGGACCAAAGGGAGGACAGTTTGTTTTCTCCTGTCACCTCCGTCACACCTCTCTATTACTCAATGCCCTCAATTCAGAATTCAGGAAATTTGATCCCCAAAATAGATCTTATTACTCAATGCTCTGAATTCAGAATTCAGGAACTTTGATCCCCAAAACAGATCTTATTAACTTCCTACAACAAAAATGGCAAATGGTCCGAACTGGAACCAGAATTTCAAGGTTCCCACCAAGGATGGCTTCTCTGGGCTTTCCCTTGACCTCCACCAGTACACACACACACATACTCATTCTCTATCTCTCTCTCCCTCTCTCTCTCTGTCTCTCTCTCTCTCTCTCTTTCTGTTAGGTCAGTGCAGCTGGCTTGGGGCAGAGCATCAGGTAGCACACCCCCTCAGACAGCTGAATGGGGACAGGGCATCAGGCAGCCTGTGAGCATGAAAGAACAACCAATAAGACACTGGCAGACAAGCCCCCAAATATAGTCTGTCTTTCTCAGACTATAAAGTCACTACCCAGCTGGAGCCACGTGTCACTTCCCCAGCCCACTCTCACTTTGACAGGCTGGTGAACCTGGTCCAGGAGCTGACAATCCCAATAAAAGTTTTTTGTTCAGCCACTCTTAGGTCTGACCCCCCTTTATTTTGAATACCTGCGCCTGGATTTATGCCCACCTTTCTGATTTTTACAGTTGGTGCCAAAACTGAGGAGGACCTCCTGGGCCTCTCCCCCATTGGGATTGAGGTCCGCCCTTTCCCAAAGATGAACCAGGAAATTCCTGCACCATCCTTTCTCCTCATCTGGGCTGACAGAAATAGGGTAAGTTCCTTGCATTTCCCTTGGCCTTCTGGTTGTACCTTCCATTGAAGGGATTTGCCCATAAGTCATGCACATATGCCAGAACCCCACCATTCCATTTTAGGCCCCAGTGGGCTGAGGAGATGTCCCCATCCCCAGCATTCCCCCACCCTCCATTTCTTGGGTGAATACTGTCAAAATTCAGGACACCTCTTTTTGTTCCTGTTCACCCTCCAGGTAATATTGGAAGGTCAAGGGAAGCATCAGGTCCTCCCTGGACCCCAAAACTCCTTTGGATTATATATACATTAATTTTACCAAACTAGGACTCACCCAAGACTTACACCGTAAGCAGTTGGTCTTTTACCCAACTGTGGCCTGGCTTCAGTATGTTTTAGACAATGGCTCAAGATGGC
The DNA here is from genome assembly GCA_004027875.1 of Aplodontia rufa. NCBI lineage: Eukaryota > Metazoa > Chordata > Mammalia > Rodentia > Aplodontiidae > Aplodontia > Aplodontia rufa. The sequence goes on along the minus strand of PVKS010010373.1, from coordinate 38,453 downwards.
CTCCAGAAGGAACTTTTGACTTTCAAATCCTCACTGATTTGGGCAATTACCATCACTGGACAGGAAAATGGTCGGAAATGTCTTACGTTCAGGCCTTTTTTGGATTTGTGCTCTTGTCCCACCCTTTATTCTAACTATTCCACTGTCCAAGTTTTTCTGGCCAGGCAGTCCTAAATCTCTCCCCATTTGTTCTCCCACATCTTCTTCTTCCTTTTCAGACCCACCAGAACTGCTTTCAGCTCCACCCTCTCACCCCTCCTTACATAGATCAATCCTCCTCTTCCTCCTCCACTTCCTCAATTAGAATCTCTCTGCCTCCTTCTCCCACAGGTACAGATCCTCCTCCGCCTCAACACCCTCCCTTTCCACTCCTTCTCCTCCCCCAGAAGGTCCCTCTGTCCACTCAACTCTCTCCTCTCCTGTTAGTGCCCACACACGATCCCATCAGACCTTCCTACCTGAACTCCTTTGTCCTGTCCGGGAAGTGGCTGGCACCGAAGGCAATGTGCAGGTCCACTACCCGTTCTCACTCCAGGATCTTTCTAAAATTGAAAAGCAGACTCTTCTCTGCAGACTCTTCTACTTACATTAAGGAATTTAGATTCCTTTCTCAGGCTTATGACCTTACCTGGTACAGCGATGTCTGTGTCATTCTTTCTTCCACCCTTACCTCAGATGGAACGAACCCGCATCAAGCAGGCAGCGTGGGATCATGCTGACCAAGTCCACCTAACGGACATTACCCCACCCACAGACCCAGTGGCAGTTCCACCAAATAAGCCTAATTGGGACTACCAGGAAGGCCAGCAGGGCCGCCAAAATTGCACTCACACGGTTCAACATCTCATAGCAGGCATGAAGACAGTCTCCAAAAAAGTTATTAACTTTGATAAACTGAGGGAAATTACCCAGAATCCAGATGAGAATCCAGATTTATTTCTTAACCGCCTTACAGAGGCCCTTAACAAATATACTAAACTGGACCCTAAATCTCCCTCTGGGGCTACAGTGTTAGCAACCCACTCATTTCTCAATTGGCCCCTAATATTAGAAAAAAAGCTCAAATGAGCTGAGGAAGGCCCTCAGACCCCTATCCCAGATCTGGTAAAAATGGCTTTCAAAGTCTATAACTCCTGAGAGGAATTGGCCAAACTGGGCAGGCAGGCTTGCTTACAGTAAAAAAGTAACACTACAAACTCAAGCCTTGGTAGCTGCCCTGCGGCCCACGGCTCCAGTGAAAGCCTCAAGGGGGAGTCAGCCCCCTCTGCCAGGGGCTTGCTTCAAATGTGGACACAAAGGTCACTGGGCCAATTGGTTCCCAAACCCACAGCCCCCTCCAAGCCGTGTCCCACCTGCAAACAAGCAGGACACTGAAAGAGTGACTGCCCTATGGCTGACCCCACCCCCATGCCTCCATGTGGGAGTGTGGCCAACCAGGAGGTCCCTTCCCTTGAGCTATTGGGATTTGCTGAAGACTGAAGAAGCCTGGACTGGAGGACCCACATCACCCTCGCTGAGCCCAGGTAGCAGGTAAGTCTATAAGTTTCCTTGTGGACACAGGGGCTACCTATTCTGTCTTGCCTGTCTGGGCCTTTGTTTCTTTCACAGATTTGGGTTATGGGAATTGATGGGAAACTCTCCTTCCCAAACAGAACATCTAAACTAGCCTGTACCCTGGAGGGACACCCTTTCACACACTCTTTCCTGGTCATTCCCTCCTGTCCAATTCCCCTCCTAGGCAGAGATGTTCTCCAACTACTAGGGGCCACCCTACAACTCTTCCCCAAGGACACTACTACTCACCTTCTCCTACCCCTCATTCTTACACTCTCGAGGACCCTCACACCACCTACTCTACTGCTTCCCCCAGACCTGGTCAACCCTCAACTCTGGGACACCTCCAAGTTAGTCATAGCCTCCCACCATAAGCCAGTCCTTATTCAACTGAAGCCTCAAACTAAATTTCCTTCATGTCCCCAGTTTCCTATCTCCTGTACCCACAGGGAGGGACTTAAACCCATCATACATTGCTTGCTCAGGGACTCCTCATCTCTACTCCCCCTGTAACACTCCCATATTGCCAGTGTGCAAGCCCTCAAGGGCCTATCAACTGGTCCAGGATCTCTGCCTAATTAACGAGGCAGTTACTCCCACCCATTCAGTTGTTCCTAACCCTTACACTCTTCTTTCCCAAATCTCCCCTTCTACCACTCAATTCAGTCCTAGATCTCAAAGATGCGTTCTTTATAGTTCCTCTTTACCCTGACTCCTATTACCTCTTTGCCTTCACATGGAAGGATCCTACGTCCTTTAGGTCCCAACAGCTGACCTCAAGGCTTCCGGGATAGCCCCCATCTCTTTGGGCAGCCCTGGCTCAGGATTTGGCTACTTGTGACTTGGGGTATAACATTCTTCTACAATATGTGGATGCCCTTCATCTGTGTAGCTCACACTGCTCAGCTCCTTAACTTCCTGGGATCACAGGGCTACCAGGTTCCTCCAGCCAAGGCCCAACTCACCACCTTTTCAGTCACCTATTTAGGAATACTCCTCACTCCTACTTCAAAAAGCCTTACAATATACAGGATTCAAGCCCTCCATGACCTATAGCTGCCTGAAATGGTGGATTACATCCTCTCCTTCCTAGGTTTGGCTGGAGTTTTTAAACATTAGTTCCCCAACTTTGCACTTCTTGCCAAATCTCTAGATCAGGCAGCAAACGAGACCCCTCATGGGCCCATCACCTCCCCCAATATGGTAGCCAACTTTATTTTACAACCTCAGAGATGCTCTCATGTCTTCCCTCACACTCTCTCTCCATAACCCTAACCATCCTTTCTACCTCTTCACAGTGAAAGACAGGGCATTGCCACTGGCCTCCTTGCTCAACCAACTGGACCTTCCTATAGACAGGTGGCATATCTCGCCAATCAACTTGATTCTATGGTCTGTGGATGGCTACCATGCCTATGAGCACTGTCAGCAGCAGCTGAATTAACTAAGCAAGCTCTAAAACTCACCTTACTCCAACCAATAACTGTATTCTCCACCCATCAACTCCAGGACCTCTTAAGCCATAAATCCCTTCCCCTCCTGGGCCCAACATGGATTCAAGAATTTCACCTCCTCTTTATAGAAAACCCCACCATTACTCTCTGTTCTTCCTCTTCTCTCAACCCTGCTACACTGCTCCCACTGCCCTACCCTCCTCAACCACCAGCCATTCCTGTCCACAGGTACTGGAAGCTCTGCATTCATCCTGTGAGGACCTCTTTGATTACCCACTCCCCTCACTTGACCTAACCATTTTTGTAGATGGCAGTTCTGTCCTGGGTCCCAAAGGATGCCATAGAGCTACTTACACGGTAGTAACCTCTGCTTCAGTTCTGGAAGCCAGCTGCCTTCCAGAAGGGACCACCTCCCAAAAAGGTGAACTCTTTGCTCTCATTAGGGCCCTCATCTTATCCAAAGACAAACAGGTTAACATTTACACAGATTCCAAATAAGCCTTCTTGAGTGCTCACTCATATTTGGCTATTTGAAGGGAGCTTGGATTTCTAACCAGAAAAGGGTCACCAGTGTTCGACTCCTCCCTTATTTCCAAACTCTTGGAGGCACTTCAGCTGCCATCCCAAGTTGCCATCATACACTGCCAAGAACATCAAAATTCCTCAGACCCTATAGCCATGGGTAACAATAATGCAGACTCTATAGCATAAGGGGCTAACAACAAAGTCCTCAACAGCCACCATCCTATTCCTTTCCACAACCATCAAACCTATATATTCTCCACAGGAGCAGAAGGACCTGATAACTCAGGGTGGCCATTTTGGTGGTGATGGCTGGATCTTCCTGAAGGATCGGATTGCCCTTCCCAAACAGCAAGCTTACAACTGCTCATGGACATTCACAACTCTCTTCATATTGGCCCCAAGCCTCTTCTGCAGTTTCTCCAACCCCTCTTTTATCTCCCAGGAATGGGAACTCTTCTCCAGCAGGTTCACTCCGCTTGCCCAGGCTGCTCCACCATTTCCCCACAAGGGGGCATCAAACCCAAGCTCCCAACACATCAGATGAGGGGCCATCAGCCAGGCAAAGACTGGCAGAACAATTTCACCCACATGCCAAGACACAAAAAAGCTCCATTACCTACTTACCTTGGTTGATACTTTTTCAGGCTGGATAGAAGCCTTCCCCACCTCCAGGGAAACTGGAGACAATATGGCCTCCATCCTCATTGAGCAGATCATTTCCAGATTTGGACTTCCTGTGTCCATCCAGTCAGACAACAGTCCAGCCTTCACCTCTCAGATTGTTCAGCTAGTCTCTAAAGGCCTCAACATTGATTGGAGGCTCCACATCCCCTAGTGACCCCAATCCTCAGGTAAGGTTGAAAGGCTAATGGCATTCTCAAGAATTATCTTACTAAACTGACTATTGAACTCAAGCTCTTCTGGCTCAATCTCCTTCCTTTGCCCCTTACCCAAATTCTAGCAGCCCCTAGGGCCCTCTCATGCCTCAACCCCTTTGAGCTACTCTATGGGGACCCTTTCCTAATCAACCATAACTTTCCTGTCACCCCTCCTCCCCTGGCATCCTATCTGCCCTATCTCATACTCTTACACAAACTCCTAAGGAAAAAGGAAACACACAGACCGCTGTCTCCCTGTGCCGTTCACCACTTTATCTCCAGCCTACCACAACCAGAATCGGCTGCTGTCTCTCTTCAACTGTGTGATATCGTTTTGCTTCAAGAACTACATCCTCAATCGATGCAATCTTGCTGGAATGGACCCCATACAGTTATACTTGTCACCCCAACAATGGCCAAACTTTTGGGCCACTCCCCTTGATACCATATCTCTCACCTTAAAAAAGTGCCCATCCTAGATGCCCAGCCCTGGACTTCCACCACGCTGGGGCCCACCAAGCCTAAGATCTTTTGCCAACCCCCTATTTTTCCTACTACCCATCAACCTCTCTCAGACCTCTACCCCAGCCTACAGGTGGCATTTCCACATCCAGGAGACATGGCACAAGATGGGACCTCCCACTCTCAGTTTGTGGATCAGGGTGAATGCTATTCTACTGGTTGCAATCGTGACTGCACGAATAACCCCCTAGGGTGAAATGTGTCATTTTCTTACCAATCGCTTTCAGACTCTCCCTAGCCTCCTCACTTGCAGCCTCTGGGTTAGGGGCAGGGGGATTTGGTTATGCAGTCACTGCCACCCAGAAACTAGAATAGCAACTGTCTATTCCTAAAATAGGAATGCTGCTACTATATCAATGAAACTGGGCTAGTTAAGAAAAACATTGAAACTCTCAGAAGTCTCACTGAAAAGCTGAGGCAGCTACAATCAGATAACCCTTGGCCAGAATGGCTAAACTCTACTCTTGTCAACTGGCTGACCCCCATCCTTACTCCCGTATTAGTAGGGACTCCTTCTAATGATTGCTCCCTATCTCTTCAGATTTACCGAAAGCCGAATAAGTGAGATTGCTAGAATAACATACAACCAAACGTTCTTGCACCCTTACAGCCGCCTCCCTACCGAAGAATCAGCAACCAAACCTTCCCCTCCCCCACAATGCGCCATAAACAGCAGGAAGTAGCCAGATGGAAATTGATGCCCTATATCACCAAAAAGGTCAGGATGTTAGCTCGGTGCAGCTGGATGGGGGCAGTGCATCAGGCAGCCCATGAGTGTGAAAGAACAACCAATCAGATGCTAGCAGACAACCTCCCAAATTTCCTCTGCCCACCCACCCCAGACTATAAAGTCACTGCCCAACTGGGGCTGTGTGCCACTTCCCCAGCCAGCTCTCACTTTGGCAGACTGGTGAACCTGGTCCAGGAGCTGCCAATCCCAATAAAGGTTTTTGCTCAGCTGCTTTTAGGTCTGACCCCCTTTTATTTTGAACATCCGTGCCTGGATTTACACCCACATTTCTGATTTTTAGTCTCCACCACCTCTTCCTCTGGTGGCTCCAGTAAGGACCATTCAAATTGCTGGAGATCACATCCGCCACTGGCATAACCTACTGGGTGAGTGACTCCCTCCGACTTCTGGATTCCTGGCTTTCTCTCCACCAGAGTCCTTGGGGGCTCTCCTCAATCCATCTTGTTTAGCGTGGGCCAAATCCCACCAAAGCATCCAAGAGAAACCCCCTTGGGGTGCTTTCCCAAACATATCCAGACCCTGGGTCTCCAAGACACAATCAAACCTGGAAGACTGGTGTTCTGTAATATTGCTTGGCCCCAATATAAGCTGGACAATAACAGTCACTGGCCTAAAAATGGCACATTTGACTCCCAAATTCTCAGAAATCTTAAAAGCTCTCCACTGCAATGGCAAATGGTCCAAGGTTCCCTATGTCCAGGCTTCCATTCTAGGCCTGGTACCTCTACTGCAGACCTTATCTCTGCCCAAACTGCTTAACTTTTCACTTTCTTCTCATCAAAGAAGAACCCCTCAAGGGATCCCTCTCTTGGGACCCCTCCTTCTTTGAGAATTCTTCTCCTTTTTTATTAATGTAAATCCTGTTACTTTGCTCTGTCTAACACTGTTCATGGATTTCATTCTTCCAGTTTACAAAACAGAATCCAACCAGCCATGCTGTGTTAATTTACAGGATTTACCTAAATCTTTGGAAGTGTGAGTTAAACGAACAAATTGCTCTATCACCTTTCTTCCAGGAGTTCTCTACTCCAGTTTACAAACTCTCTTTATTAAAAATACCAGGACACTGTCAGCCATGTGGCTGCCAGACTCAAGACTCAGGGGAAAGGCTTTGCTGCAGTGACTCTTATCAATTGCTCTCTGCCTTAACAAAAGAATGTTAATCTGATTTTCAGTTTCCTTTCATGGTGATCCATTCAATCAAGACACTGAGGTGTCTCTTAGTATCACCCCAATTCTCTGGTCAGGACTAATCCCTGCTGTAAGTGCAGCAGAAATGACTAGAAATGACTGAAAGCCAATCAATTGCTCATGGAAACTCCATCCCCATTTTAATTTCCTTTCATGACTTCTGACTTGATGGTAGAGTGAGGACCTAAGCAGCTCCTTAGACAACAGGCTGAAATAACTTCTCAGCATAATCTAAAGACTCCTAAGTTAGAGTCCTACCCATCAATCTACCAGTGAGTAAATTGCCCCTTTTTCTTTCTCTGTCTTGTAGCAACCTCCCCCAATGTTAGGGGACAGACAGATGTAAATGTTGAGAACACTAGGATAAGAGAATAATTTTATCAAATGGGCCCACTATGCTGACCCCATATGCTTTCTTTTCCAAAAGGCAATTTACCTGCAGGGGCACCTGCCTGATCTAAGTGAACAGACTATCTCACATTTCTCAGCAAACTACCTGTTATCTGCCAAGGAAATACAGGCCCTTTAAAATAATGTTAATAGGAGGAACTCAAATTATCATATAGGAGAAGACTTTTGAGACCAGATATTGAAACTCAGGGAAATAAGGACAATCCCTCCTAGCTAGAATCCAATTAGAACCAGTCAGCATGGGCCACAGTGACCTAGAGTTGCCATGATAGTAAGGACTTGAAAGTCTGTCATCTTGCTGTCAATCAAAAGTCAAGGAAAACCTAGGAAGGACTCTCTGAAAACTTCTCTGGGATTCTCGGTAAAAGTGGAATTGCAGGAGAGACAATATCTAAATAGGTTTTGCTTGTCTCAAGAAATACTATTTCAGTCTTTTAAATGTGTTGTTGGTAAATGGTAAAAGGAGTTTAAGATTGCTTTGTTTCTGGAAAGTCTGTGTGTGATTAAGTTGAATATAATTGGCACAATCGGTTAAAACTATTTAAGGTTTCTCTTAAGGTCTAATAAGTATTCAAACTTTGTCTAAATTTTATGTAAAAGCTTATAAAATGAAAGTTTGTGTAGGTTAACAGGTAAGGTAACCAATTAGTGCTCTCTTTTATATATTGTATCTGATACAGAAGTGCTGCACTGCCATTTAAAAGCCTGACTTATATCTGTTTGCTTTGACTAAGTCTTTTTTGATCATTAACAGTGTTTCCTAAATGTATATTCAGATAGACTCCAGAAATAAAACATGAGAACTTTGTAGGATGATACTGTTAAGAGGCAAAAATTAGCTTCAGAAATAAAATACTTAATATTTGTTAACAGTTCCACCTCATTGAAGCTAAGACACAAACCTCTAATCTTATGGTTTCAAAGTAGAATTAAGTTTATTTACTCTTGTTAATTCCTTGTAATATTATCCTTATAAAACTTCAAAACTGTTGTGGGTTAGTGTTTTGCAGAAGTATTACTTCTAACAGAAAAACCTGAATTAAGACATGCCATCACCTACAGGGCAAATAAGGTATAATACTAACTTCAAGTATTGTTACTGACCCTAATTAAATAAAAGGGGTAACTATAAAACTGTATACATTAAAATGAAAGCCCAGTACTCCTATTTTAAGACTGGTAAAACTGGCCTGCTGGATGTTTAATACCAAAACCAAGATACCAAAATTAAGAAAGTTAAGGGTTAAGGAAAAAGTCAATCTTTTGGCACTTGCCCTGTTTGGTCAGCCAAAAACTCAGGTGATAATGGAACTTCTCTAAGTCAACTGGTGCACAATCTGCAAAGAGGATGATCTTTGGAAAGGGAAATGTCCCTGATGCTTCCAAGGGAAGCCACATATGGTCAGCAAGACCCTGACCCATACTGGCAGATGGCACTACTGGTAGAGGAAGGCTAAAGGAGCCAAGAGGCTCTCACACGTCCCCAACAGTGGCCTCCTGAGGAATCTCAGCTGACCTAGGAACAAATAGGCAAAAAAGTCAATTTTGACCAAGTTGGTCTTAAACACCTGGCAGGAGAGTAATAACCAAAGCACAGCCATACATGGGCATTTAAAAGGAAAGACACTGATTCTTTAATGTAGCTCAAAAAGTACACCTGTGTCATTTCTCCCACACTAAATAAAACTGGGAGTTTATAAAGAAAGGGTTACAGAAGACACTACCAGAGTCACAAGTTTGTTCTAAGTCAGTTTTGGATCCACAAATGTACCTATCCTCTTATATGGGTAAACGCAATCTGTTTTTCACTGGTATGATTATTTAGTTCTAATAATTAAAAATCCACCTTATAGAAATCAGACAGCATTTCCCAACTGAAAGCTACACCTATGCTGTTATAAAAATTAAATGTGTTCCTAGCAACTCTAATGTTTCTTTTTCTTTTTTTTTTTTTTTTTAAAGAGAGAGGGACAGTGAGAGTGACAGACAAAGAGAGAAACAACTTTATTTAGTTTTTCACATGGCCTTCGTTGTTCCAACACTTAGTTGTGTACGTGGTGCTGGGGTTTGAACCCAGGTCCTTGTGCTTGCCAGGCAAGCACCGAAACCACTGAGCCACCGCTCCAGCCCCAACTCTAATGTTTCTAAAGCTGTGAATGGCCTCTATTCACAAGTAAATGACATGTTAGACCATACCCTAAGCTCTAATAAGTTACTGTCTTCATGATCTTCAAAGGCTTGTTGGTAACACTTATTATTTTGTATTAATTGCTTGCAGAGAATAATATTTTGTTGCATTATTCATTGTTCTAGTATGATCCCTCCCCCGTGTACAGCATGTCCAGTCACCTGCCAACCACCACCACCATGGACCTCTGGACTGCCATAATGCATGAAATCCCTAGAGTCTATTAAGCACCAGGTGGTCATGGAAATATGACCCTTCATGCAGCTACATCCCAACTTCTACCAAGACCCCCAATAGACCTTCTGGAGAGTTTCCTGGCTTCCACAGCCAACACCCCACTGTCAGCATGGAAGAAGCCAGAATGCTCATCACCCTTTTCCCCCAAAGGTAGTCAAGGACCTCTTCAGAGGGAAATTGAGGCAGGAGATAAATTATCTGTAGGCAGACAGAAAATGGGGACCTCTGAGAATGGGATTCCACCACCCTAAACTAAAACCTTAGGACAAAACCCTTTTATTTTTGGCCGCCTTAACAGAAGGCCCCACTCTTGCATAGATGACAAACTCCTATATTTGGCAGGAACACCCAAGCCAAATTCAATGCCTCCATTCATTTTAATACCCACCTTAACCTCCAACACTCCTCATTCCATTTCCTTCCCCTCTAATATCCCTGTTACCTCTCCTCCCTGAGGTGTGAACCACACTGTAGGATATCTCCAAAACCACTGTGACCACTCACCAAACCCTTGCTAAAATTTCTCTACAAAAGCCTGCTTTCAGCTAAAGCAAGTTATCTCCTATCACCTCTCTGGTTGCTTCAATTACAACCAGAGAAACATCTTCCCAGGCAGAATTGATACTTATGTCAGTTTACACACTAGCTGGATAAATATTTGATATCATCAACCCAACTCATTATATCTCTTTAGTGTCTGGAATGATGGATATGGAAATTACCAGAAACCACTCAGCCAAGCAGCAAACCCCTTACTCACTATTTCGAAATCTACAGTCCCTCATCAGAATCTATTGCCTAAGGCCTTTATCAGAGGATCTCCACCCTACTGAAAAACCCAGTCTAACCAGAAAACTTGCCCCTTGGCCCCCTCCCTTCTCATTCCTTCTATATCTACCCCAGTCTGTAAGCAGCAGAAGGGGCCCAACCTCCATTTGGTCCCCCCTCCACAGTTTTCTCCCAAATAAACCTGTGTAACTGTTGAGCCGCCACTCTCTTCTTTTTATTTCCTTCATTTTTTGTCTCTTTTCTTATATAAATGGTGCCGAAACCTGGGATGGGTAGACAGAGCTTCAAAGCCCCTTTTACATAATTTAACCAATGATGTTGGTGCTTTTCTCAATGCCTGCTTTACATAAATCTTAATCAAGGCTCATACCCAAACCCATATAAACCCTGGCCTAGCACACTAAGATGGTATCCTGCTTCCAGGTGCACTCCACACTGCAGAGACTCTACTCTCCTTCCTTAAATACATCCGACTCCTTTTACTCTTCCCATCTGCAGTTGTCTGTGGATTTATTTGTTCTTACAATTCACAAGACAAGAACACAGAAGAAGACTGGTGCCAAAATACCAGGGTGTGCTTCCACACCAAGAGCTACAAAGCACTGTTCAATGGTAGCAGGGGAAAAACCCAGCTCTTAACTGGATAGCTGCTAACACTATTTTGGCCACAGAGATCTGCAGCCAGCTCAAATTCCCAGTATTTAACTGAGTATAGTTGCAAACACTAAACACAAGCTATTTTAGCTGCACAAATCTACAGGCAGCCCAAACTCCACTCACCAGCAGGAGCAGAAAATCCGGCTCATCCCAAAACCCCTACTTCACCATAAGACCAGGACCCCAACCCTCATGACTTCATCTAACCTTAAATACCTCCCAAAGGCCCCATCTCCACATACCATTACATTGATTATTAAGACTTCTACCTATGAATATGAAGAAAGTGTGCCAAATGGCAACCTTCAATACAAAACCACCAACTATCTTCCCATTGTAATATAAGAGAAACATTACAGTGAAGGCCATGCACTTGGATAGGAGGTGTAACTTACAGTGTTCAATAGCACAGTGGGATAACTATGGTTGACAAATATTAACTGTATATTTCAAAAGAGCTAGTAGAAAGGATCTTTAATGTTCCCAACACAAAGAAGTGATAAATGTTTGAGGTGAAATATATGCTAATTAATCTTTTATGATCACTGTATGCTGTATACATGTATTAAAATGTTACACTCTACTCTATAAATATGTACAGTTTTTTACATGGTGCTAGGGATTGAACCCAGGGCCTCATACCTGCCAAGAATTTGCTCTACTCCTCAACTGTACCCCCAGACTACATAATTATTAAATTATTTTATTAAAAATAAAAACAGATTTTAAAAAAATAATGAGGGAAAGGTAAAATTAAAAACTCTAGAACTTTTGGCAGCAATTAACTAAAAGAATTTGGAAAAAAAATTTGCAAGTTTAAACATCATTGACTAATAATAACCACAAGTGCTTACTAAGTAGCAGGCATTATCCTAAGCACTTTATATACATTACTCTTTGGATCATCAAAACACCCTAACAAGGTACCTACTATTATCATCAATGCCACTTAAATATGCAGAATTTGAGGCATTGAGAGGTTAAGCAACTTGCTCAGAGTCAGGGTACTAGTGCATGAAGAATGTGGGAGGCTGGCCCCAGAGCCCTGCTCTGAATTCCTTTACAGTTCTGAACCAGCTCCTCCACATTAGCACCTTGTTAAAGACAGAAAGTGCTTAGAACATTAAACTAAAAGCTCCCCCACAAAGATGTCACTGAAATCTTTTACGTAATGATTAAGGTAGTGATTCATTAAAATTAAATACAAATATATCCAGGTGCTGTGGCCCCAGCTACTCAAGAGGCAGAGGCGGGAGGATTACTTGAGGCTAAGAGTTCAAGATCAGCCTGGGCAACATAGAAAGACCTTTTCTATTAAAAAAGCAAAAAATTATAAGTCTAATCTGGAATGTAAGAAGTCACTCACTCTCAATTATAAAATGCTAAAGAACTCCTTCTCTTCCCAGGTTTGTGAGAAATCCCCTAAGGGGGCCAAGCCCCAACTCATTCCAATAGCGAACAACTGCTTGAGCATCACTCCTGTAGTGATCTACTGTAGAAATCAGAGTGTCAATCAGGGATAAAAATTAAAATTAGGGGCTGGAGTGGTGGCTCAGCGGTTATAGTGCTTGCCTGGTATGCACGAGAACACAACTCGAACTCCAGCACCATGTACATAACAAAGTGTTAGAGCAATAAAAGCCACACGAAAAACTAAATAAAATTGATTCTCTCTCTCTCTCTCTCTCTCCTCTCTCTCTCTCTTTAAAAAAATATTAAAATTAAAAATATATTTCACTGCTTTAAATTGAATTGTGGAGAGAGAATATAAAATGCGGAAATGTGATTTATAAAAAAGAAAAAGAAACAATCTTGAATGGAGATAAAGGCTTATTTTGTTTCCTCTCAAATTATTCCATGTGGGCAAGCACTTGCTGTGCCTCCCCTGGAGCTCAAGGCAGCGCTGGAAAAGGTCCATTTGGAGGTGTCAAGCCCCAGGCTAGTGAACTCAGCTCCTCCTCAAAGAGCTCCTTCATATGACATGACCCTGTCTTCCACCAGGCCCAGATTATGTAGAACAATGCTCAGAGAACCAGGTTAAGCTGAAAGAGACAATGACCAAAAAGTTGAATTGCATAAGGTATTGAAAATCTACTTTTAATGAGCAGATAAAAACAAATGATATGGAAACTTTCACCTCAGTTTTGTATTTGTGTGGTGATGGAGAGGAAAGGCAGATATATTCGATGGTAAAAGAGACTTTCATTAATTTTTTTCCACCGAGAACAACAGGACAAAAAAAAAAAAAACAAAGCAAGATTTCTGTATTCATTTTGAATCAATCATAGATTATAACGAGTTTGGAACAAAAGCAGTATTTTATGAGAAGGGCTAAGCTCTATCCCTTGGTATACTTCATTCTTCCTGCCAGTTTATATTTTCCACTAGAATGAAAATTCCACAAGCATGGGTATCATGCATGTCTTCTTTTACCCTATAATCCTATTGAGTCTGGCACAATGCCTGGCACATAGAAGGAGCTCAATAAATATGTTAAGTGAATTAATGCTTCTTCACTGTGTTTTTGCATGGATCATAAGGCTAACAAAGACACATTAGAAAACACATTCAAAACAGGCAAGAAAAGGGAAGCTCTTTGCTTCCTAGAGTGTAATATTACTTAGTGTAATGTTAATAGAGTCATATTTAGAAAGGGAATGGCCTTATATTGGTGAAATTGGGAGAGACAAAAAATAAGGTAAGAGTAACTGAGGTTTTTTTTTTTAAGTTATTTCCATTGCACTCAAAATAAAACACAAATATTGAAAACTGAATTTTTCTCAGATCTTCAAAGTAAGAAAAATTTGAGCACATTTAGAAACTGGAAAAGTTAAGTATCTAAATACAGATTCAATTTACAAATATATAGCGTTACGCAGATAGGGAAAGAAGAATCAGACTTCTTATTTTCCACCCATATCCCTCTATGTCCTCTTATTTGTATTCTATGCTTCTACATTCTCTTCTCTATTCATTCAGATTTTAATTTTCACTCCATATTTTGTCTCCCAAAATATAAATATGCTTATTAGAGTAAAAATTATAAAATTAATTGTTGATTCAGCTTCTGCACATGTTAATTCAGGTAAATGACCAAAGATGTTTCATAGACATCATTTAGAAATACTACACAAACAAAATCTGCTATTTTCCAACGGCATAAAGTAAACAATATTGCAAACTAAAAGTGAACATTCTAAATGGGTGTATTATCTGAGTTTTAAAGTTTGATAGTTGCTAACGTTTGTTCAAGAATCTATATTTTATAAACCATGTTTATCACTCTCCCTCTCTCTCTTTTTCATAAGTCCTGTGGCTACAAGGGGCTGTTGTGATAAAGAGTAAATCATATTTTTCCTTCTATTTATTCCTGTTCTCACATTTAGAAACTGGAGTCTTGCCACACTCCTGGTTCGCACGTTAGGGACGTCTCATGAGGCATGGACATTTAATTATGTTGAGATTAAATGAGAGCATGATAAGCAGGCATGTTGTTTATAACAGAATCAGGGAAAGTTAGAGCTGGAAGTTTTCTCAGAGAGCACCCAGTTCAACATTCTTCTTCACTTAAAGAAATGAAGCACAAGGAAGCACTGTCACTTGCCTTTTGTTCCTTAGTATACATTTGAGAGGCCTATTGTGAAATATTTGTATCTCAGAAAGGTCTCATTTCCTAAGCTGCTAACCACTGGCACTAGAAGAGGTTCCCGTGCGCATTTCAACATACCTCACAGGAATTACGCATTTGAGTACTCTGATGCTACAAATTAAATCAAGTAATTTACCACTAACTTTCTGGTTCTAGGGTTGGCAGAAGCAGGGGTTAGGGAGCAGTCTCTGGTAGCTGGAATTCTATGTGACTTGGAAAGACAGAAGTCATAATAATGCTGTGTAGCAGTGAAGCTGAGGACAAATGTGTCTACCATGGAGTCTTCCAGCACCATAGTGGAGCAGAGAGAAACACCCCGATAACTGCTCCTGAGCTCACATCTCACCAGGCCTCCTACTCCTCTCTGGTCAGTTTTCCTTCTAGCCCCTAGTTCATCAGACACCTAGTGTTCTGTGTAGCCCTGGGAAAACAGTGGGGAGGGCAGGGGAGTTTGGGCTCCTGCTCTTGTCAGAAAACCAAACAGGAACCAGAAGAAAAAGTATACAACATTTATCAAAGATACTGATTTTATTATGTGGAATCCCCAACTCCTCAGAGGTCCACTAACTAGGGGAGCTATTTTCTGTATTTCAAAGAGACTAGTGGAAATCACATTGATTGACAGTGTTATGTGGACTAACTGCAACATTAAGCTTCTTTCCTTAGCCTTGAATTCTTCCGCTTCCTGGGACTATGTCAGGCTTATCAGGAGCTCTAAAGAGCAGTGAAAGATATCTTAGATTACTAAGATTGAAGAAATGCTTACCTAACAGATAAAAATCAGGTCTCTTAAAGAATAAGATGAAATGATATAAGGCATTTTTGTGTTTATGAAAAAGGCTTCAAAAAATTCTCTAAGAGAAACCCCCTCCCCCATTCCAGTTCTCCCTTGGTTCCATAACAACTCACTGGGCAGGGCAGGGAGGTTTTCCTGTAACTGGTGTCTTGTAGTCGGTGGCGTTCCCGGAGTCCTCTCTCATCCTCCGCTCTCCAGCTGTGACCCCAGAAGCTGCTCATCCATTTGGCAAAAGACACATCATCGTCTTCATCATCTTTGTGCTCCATTTAAAGGTTATTCAAAACATTGACGTCTGACACAAAGAAATATCACCTAATAGGGCTGACTTGAAACCCAAGATCTCCACAAAAGACAAAACAAAGCTGGTATTTTTAAATGGTTTCTGATAATGGCATCCTTAAAAGAGAAAGGTTTACTAACAACCACTTCATCATCAGGCAGCCTTGGGCAATGTCTATTTATAAATTGTGCCGCCCACATCCCCCTCCCCTTGTCTTTTTAAATTGAAGCGCTGTTAATCCTCCCATTGCTGGGGCTTGTGCCTCACAGCCTAAGGGTAGGAAGCACAGTCCACTGACTGGTTTTCCCTGTGCTTTGTGACCAATGGCATGTAATGGCTTCTCCAGCTGTCAGTGATGATGAAGCTTGACCCTCATAACATGCCAGACTGGCTCTGAAGTGGGGCTGCAACACAGGACAGACTGATTGCTGCTTGCAAGGTAACCAGCTGCTGGCACATCATTTCTAGAGCTGGATACTCTCCTAATACATCAACTAGACATTGACAGGAAACCCAACTCTTGTGTCAAAGCAAGCAATTTTGTATTGAAGTATTACACCTGTGTGTACAAATTGTACAAATCTGAAGTATACCACTTGAGGAAATTTTTATGTGTACCCTGCATTACCAACACAATACAGGCGAAGACACAGAACTTCCCCGTCAGAGCCCTCTATCCTACTTGCAATCCACAGTCCCTTCAAAAAATTACAACTTCTGACCTCCGCCACCTTAGATTAATTTTGCCTATCCTTGAGCTTTCTTTCATTAGCAACATACACCATTATTATTTGTGTGTCATCCAACATTATGTCTGTGAGATTTATCCACACATTTGCAGTCATGAATTGTATGAATATCCCATAATTTTTTTAACTCAATGTATGGTCATTTGGGGCTGTCATATTGATTGTTCCCAGTAGGGGCTATGATTTTAAAAAGCTTCAGTGAAGCCTTGTCACTATAATATGCTGATTCTAACTCTTTTGGGAAAATACCCAGGAGTGGGATAGCTGGATCATAAGGTGGTTCCATCCTTAATTTTTTGAGGATTCTCCACACTGCTTTCCATAGTGGCTGAACCAGTTTGCAGTCCCACCAGCAGTGTAACAGTGTTCCTCTTTTCCCACAGCCCCTCCAGCATCTGTTATTGTTAGAATTTTTCATTTTTGCCACTCTAATAGGAGTGAGGTGGTATCTCATTAAAGTTTTGATTTGCATTTCCCTTATAGCAGCTCAATTTACTATAGCTAGACTAAGGAACCAACCCAGATGCCCCTCACTCAATGAGTGGATACAAAAACTTTGGTAATTATATACAATGGAATACTATTCGGCCATTAGAGAAGACGATATTATGGCTTTTGCAGCCAAATAGATGGAGATGGAAAGAATTATGCT
The DNA here is from genome assembly GCA_004027875.1 of Aplodontia rufa. Classification (NCBI taxonomy): domain Eukaryota; kingdom Metazoa; phylum Chordata; class Mammalia; order Rodentia; family Aplodontiidae; genus Aplodontia; species Aplodontia rufa. The sequence goes on along the minus strand of PVKS010010373.1, from coordinate 21,167 downwards.
AAGTAAAGTATCCCAATCTCAGAGACTCAAGGGCTGAATGGTATCTCTCATCTGTGGAAGCTACAATACATGGGGAAGCAGTATGTTAGACGGCTAAGCTAACAATAACTTCAAATTGTATGATTCTCAACGAAATAGGGGGATGGCTCCCTAGGTTACTTGTAGGGAGGGGGATGGGGAGGGGAGAGGGTGTAGGAAGAACACCTAGGAGACTGGAGAGTGGGAATATGGGGGAACCATCTCAGAAGGAGATCTCTGTCCTCCATGAGATATCCATTTAACACAGGAGTTCTTCTGGGGGAAACAGCAGCAGGGGAAACCCAAGTTGGGCATCCATGATTTGGCATTAGCCCTGGATAACTAAGTATATATACATTGATTCTTGATTGTTTGATAATGTTTACATCTAATAAAAAATTTTTTAAAAAAAGCTTCTGTGAACTTATTATCCCTGTCATCAGTCATTTTTTTCCAGGATAAGGAGGACAAAGCATTTGTGGAGCCTCTATGTTGTGTTGCACATGGAGCCAAGTATTTTACAAATGCTATTTTCATTGCAACACTTGGAGGTATTTGGGGAGCAAAACTGATCAAATTATGTTATGCACATGTACCAATACAGCTTACCATTTGCCCAAGGTGAAATTGCTACTAACAACACAATCAGGTTTGAAGCAAGTCTCTCCACCATTCTGCCAGTGTTCCAGAGACCTTGGAGGAAATCTTGCATTTTCATACAGGACAGTTCTTGGTGATGTGCCATATGAAAATGCTTCCTGGAGCTGAAAAAATGATAAGCTTGATAACTATGCACTATTCTTAGAACATGGTACCACCATTTATAGAAAGTCACTAAAGTATAAAATGGCTTACAAAAAAAATTTAAGAGAAATGCGTGCTTTATATTTTGTAATATTTGATTAATTATTGGAGGAAGGATGCTTCTCAATGACCCAGGAAAAATTATAACTGTATGTCATTGCTGCTGGTTGTCTTTGTTACCAAAGAAGGATGTCAGATAACTTCTCTTGGGGAAGCAGGACCAAGTCTACCTGCAAAATCTGACAATGAGCAAACCTCCTTTTTTCCTATTCCCCTTAAGCCAGGAATGTACTTTTTTCCAATTTCTCAAATAAAAATAAATGAATCTTATGGGCATAGGACGGAGAAAGCAAAGCAGATAATATCTAATCATTACTTGAAAATATCTTAATAAAAATAAATGGGACTTTATTTTAGCATCTCTTTGAGTATGGCTGTTTCTTGGAGTTCTGAATCCCTTCCTTACTTATTAATTTAGGTATTGGAAAATGCACAGAAAAAAGTTAATATCACAACCTTGATGTTGATTTTCCTTTAGAAAGCCCTGCCTGCAAGGTTGGCCCCTTTTGTCATCTGGTAACTTGGTAGATAGACATCATGTGGTGTAAAACTTCTAAATGATAGAGTGGTTTATTATGCCTCAACTGTAAACACAGTATAGTTTATGCTAAACACTTGCTTCCTTTCTAGGTATCTGAAATTTTGATATATGCCAGGCAGAAAGCATGTCTTAGTCAATTCAGGCTACTAAACAAAAATACCATTGACTGAGAGGCTTAAACTACACACTGTATTTCTTACAGTTTCTGGAAGTTAGGAACTCTTAGATCAAAGCATCAGAAGAATTAGTATGAGGACCTGCTTCCTGGTTTGGAGACATTTGTGTTCTTACTCCCATGGCCAGAGAGAGATCATTGCTCTCAAGTCTCTTCTCCAAAGGTCATGTACTTTTGAGTGTTTCTGTTAGTGCACTATAATTAAACATAATAGTGGGGTTCATTGGGACATATTCAGAATGCACATCCCACAATCCACTCCAATTCATTCCCCAGGACTTCACTTTCCCTCCCCAACCTCTCTTCCCCTGTTCTCCATTCTCTCCTCTTCTGGTCTTCTATTCTTCTGCATACATATTTTTTCACTGGTGCATTATAATTATATGTAAGTGGGATTTCTTTGTGGCATATTCATAAATACCCATAGTGTAATGTTGGATTTTATTCCCTAGTTCTTCCTCTCTCCCTGGTGCCCTCCTTCCCCCTTTATCCACTACCTCTCCTCTGCTAACCTCCAAAAGGGCACGGTATTAGAATCTTTCAGAAAAACAGAACCAATAAGAGTCAGGATTTTCCAGAGAAATCAAGTAAATATACTGACTGCCTTCGGGCAGTCCTTCTAAAACAGAAGTCTCAAATGAATTGGTTGAACTGGACAGGAAACTCTCAGGCTGGAGAGTTCCAGCCCACATACATACACACATAAGAGGGGCAAAGAATGAATGAATACGAGAAATTTACTCATGCAATTACAGAGTTTGAGAAGTCCCAAGATCTGCTACTGCCAACTCAAAGATGCAAACAGCTATAGGTGTAGTTCAATCTGAGTCCAAAGCCATGACAACCAGGGGAGCCAGTGGTATAAATCCAAGTCCAAGGAAAGGAGAAAATGAGATTAAAGTCCCATCTCAACCAATAAGGCAATCAAAAAGAGGCAAATTACTCTTTCCTCCACCTCTTGTTTAATTCAAGCCTTCAGTGGATTGAATAATGCTTATCCACCGAATCTACCAATTTAACTGCTGATCTCATCTTTACCTTCACAGACACACTCAGAAATAACATTTAATCTGGACATCACATGGCCAATCACACTGACACATAACATTAATTTCACAGCTACTAATCCATCCTGAGAACTCTATCTCAATTTGTGTTTCTGTCAAAAGCTGAAAATTGGGGGAGAGCACATCCCAGGGATTAGGGTCATTCCAACCTCTCCTGACAGATGGGACTCCATTCCTTCTCAGGGTTGTCTCACTAGTGTTAAATTGTGTTCAGCTTCCCAGATTATTTGAAATTTTCAACATTAGATTGAGAGTCTGACTAATTATATGCTTACTCTGTCTTTAGTTAGGCAGTTTGCTTATCAAATGCAGCTGTCCCCAGACAAAGACTAATCTTTTCCAGACTGCTTTCTGAATAAATGACCAGAACAAAAAAGGGGGAGATTACTGTAGTGTTCTGAACTTTTTTGGAAATTCAGGATTTTATCCTAACAAATTCCTGAACATGATGTGTTTTTCTGGTTAATCTATACATATATATAAATATAAAAATTATATATTTATATGGGTATATATACAATTTTATATAAGATATAATTATATATATGAATATAAATATATTTCTCTGTATAAATTCCTTTGTTCCTCTTGCACCCAACACTTCCTGATAAAAGATCCAGATGAGACTAGATGAAACACACTAATTTTGTAACAACATAAAAATAAATAAATAAATGAACAGCACCTGGGGACATGCAGGGGCAGGAGGGCATTCATGGTGCTTTTTACAACTACTCTTGAATACCAAAATGCTGTGAGGTATGGACTGTAATCTGATGGCTATGTCTGCGATCACACCTAACACAGGTGGTCAGACCTCTGCTACAAGCCTCCCCTGAGTCCCCCCTCCTTGGGTTTCTCCAGAATAAACCTGTATTGCTGTTGAGCCGCCACTCTCCTCTTTCTTTCCTTCATTTTTTGTCTCTTTTCTTACAATGATGGGCTTGAATTGATGCCTCATCAGGTTAAAAAAAGGTTAATATAAACATTTGAGAAACACAGATGGCATTGTAAGATTGAGCTTTACAGTTAATGGGATTTGTTTTAATTGGCTAAATCCAGAACCCTTAGATTTCAAATGAACAGTGCAGATTGGTTTCATCCTGTAACATGGGATCCTCCTGATAATAATATTGCTATAAAATGCCTTGACCAAGGAGATGGATTGTACAAAAAAAAAATGGATTCCAATTATAGACCCCAAACTGCCTATCTTTAGAAAGGACTGCTTGCAAGGTTGGCCCTTTCTGGCATCAGGAAACTCAGAGGGTAAACAGTTTCAGCAATGATATTAAATTTTTCCTAAACTACAAGAGTGGACTAAACCGTTTGTATGACCAATGTGGTTCATGCCATATATTAGTCAACTTCCCATTGCTGTCACAAAATACCTGAGATAAACAAACTTAAAAGGAGAAAAGATTTACTTGGGTCCACAGTTTGAAAGGTTACAGCCCACAGTTACAGAAGTTAAAGTAGTGCAAAATCTTCTTACCCCATGGCAGTTGCGAAACAAAGAGAGGGCAAGAAGGAAGGAGGAGTCAGAATCCCAATATCTCTTTGAAGGCTCCACCCCCAATAATTTAAGTTCATTCTATTAGACTCCACCACCCAAAATTTCCACTTTCAAATAACCCCACAGTCTTGCAACCAATTCTATAACACTTGGCTTTGGGGGAACATTTAAGATACAAATCATAACAGGCTGAAAAACTGATTTTTCATCTGAGAGTCCAGAGTTTTGGTACTAGTCATATAGAGTGTACCTCTATGACAAGTAGCCAATAAAAATTTGAGTTATATGGGGCTGGAGCAGTGTTTCAGCGGTTACAGCGCTTGCTTGGAATGTGCGAGTATGTGAGTTCAAACTCCAGCACCATGAACACAACTAGGTGTCCGAGAAATGAAAGTCCCATGAAAAACTGAATAAAAAATTGCTTCTCTCTCTCTCTCTCTCTCTTTGCTTGTATTTGTTGTCAGAATTCATTACTGAAAGAATTAGGCATGTCCAATGTGACTCCACTGGAAAGGGACTCTTGGAAGTTTTAGCCAGGTTTCCTCCACACTCTGATGATGCACCTTTTCTATTTGCTTTGTATTCTTTCACTGTAATAAATCTTAACCATAAGTACAATTATAAGCTTGGCCCATGAGTCATTTCAGTGTGTCACCAAAGCTAGGAGTAGTCTTAAAGACCCCTAAAACAGGAAGAAAAGGGAACTTTGGAAATATCTGACCAATAATATTTTTAAAGCAACAAGATACAAATCAACCCCAGAAACAGAAAGGGGTCTGTTTACAGGATAGAAAGTTAGATTCCAATTTCATTTGTTTTTGAGTTAAGCCCACTTTACTAACAATATGAGAAAAAGATGATTTCCCCACCCCTTTCCTGGGCCAAGGTTTTTATAACAATCATGAAGCATCACAGGGACAGCAACAGCATGTGCCAAGTCTTCACAGCACTGGGAGAATAGCTCTTGTGGCCTGTATTGTACGGCCTGGCATGTAAAGAGGCCCCACTCTACACCTGAAGCCCAGCCACCTGCACAGGACCAAAGAGAGTTTCTGTCTTGACTCTAGTGCTGGTGGAGAGATAGACACATAGGCCAATGAAACAGAACAGGCAATCCACAAACCGACCTACATATATATGCCCAACTGAATTTAGAAAAGGTACAAAACATTCAAAAGAAGAAAGACAGTATGTTGAAAAATGGTTCTTGATAATTGGACAATTACAATTTCTTTCTTTTTTAATTTTAAAGAGAGAGAGGGAGAGAGTGGGAGAGAGAAAGATAGAATCAACTTTATTTGTCTGGCCTTTGCTTCTGCAACACTTAGCTGTGTATGTACTGCTGGTGTTTGAACCTGGGTGCTTGCACATGTTAGGCAAGCACTCCAACCAGTAAGCTACTACTCCAGCCCCATGGACAATTACAATTTAAAAACTGAAATTTGACCTTTGCCTTTATTTTTAAAAATTAACTTAAAATGGATCAGAGATTTAAAGAAAACTATAAAATCATAATAATTTTAGGGAAAAAAGTAAAAACAGATCTTTGAGATCAAAAATTAAGCCAAGAGTTCTAAAGCTTGAGTACAAAAAGTCTGTGGTAAGAAGCATTGAAATGTTGTAGCTTTCCACCCACCATCAACTCTCAAATCCAACCCGCCAGATCTCCCTCCTAGTACTAGATCCCACACTAGAGAGACCGGAGTCAAAACTGAAATAGATAGGGACAATAGAGATAAAGAAAAGACTCCTAAAGCAAAGTGGCATGGCAAACACAGCCTAGTAAGCATGATGCCATAATGTTAAACACTATTCAAACACCACAGAAGAGAGAGCTCTGTGGAATTTAAAGAACATTCCTGTACCCAATGTCATTCCAAATGTTCTACAACTTCAGATAAAAACTGTTAATACTGAGGTAAAATCTCACACAGTATTTTTTATATGAAAAATAAGAATATAAACCTAAAGATAATGAATGCATGCCAGAAAGATGTGACTACCAAAACAGATCAGTGCTGTTATATACTATTTCAAAATGAACTAAGTCAGGTGCCTGTAGTCTCAGCTACTTGGCAGATGGAAGCAGGAGGGCCACTTGAATCCAGGAGTTTGAGGTCATCCTGGGCAACATAGAAAGACCCTGTCTGAAAAAAAAAAAACAAAAAAAAAAAAACTAAATGCTAAGTGGTACTTGAAAATGTATATGTGACATAAAAGAACAAAAAAGAATAGCCAAGAAATAATGTGACAAAGTGCAGGAAAGGATTAGAAATAGAAAAATCTCTTCAGAAATGAAGATAAAGTCTGAAGGATTTTCAGAGCAAATAAACAAAACAAATTTTGCCTTTAAAAGAACTAGAAGATAAAAAAGAAGAAAATTAGTAAAAAAAAAAAAAAGAAATTAAGATATAAGAAAAATTTAGAACTAATAAATATGAAGATATGCAAAGAATACTGATATTATAGGTAATGAACTTCCTGGAAAAAAAGCCAAAGCAAGGGAACAGAACAAATAATGCCATTCAAAAAAGTTCCTGAATAATAAAAATATTTACAACTATACATGTAAAAAATATTTACAACTATACTCTGCTGGTTCATGGTCATTTATTATTAGTGCTAATGATAAATACTCATCTTAATATTCTTCTTTGTGTGACAATTGGTGTTTCAGATGTAGGCAGCAGACATTTATTTTAAGGTTTATATTGGTCACTATCATTGTTGTTATTCCTACTCCCATTTTTCTAAGAGAGACTGGGAAGTAATTGACACACTACAAGTTCAGAGGGTAGAGATCCTGCTGCCAAGCTACAATCACAACTCAGGAAAGTGACAGCAAATCTCACTCCACACAGAAACTAGTCCCACTTGAACTTCACCGATATTTTGACACATAGGAAAGATAAAAACCCAAAATCAATGACCAGGGTACAAGAAAGAACAGCTAGAAGGGGACCTCAGGTCCCACTCCTGGACATCTATCTACTCCTAAAGCAGAAACAGAGAGAGGTCCCAAGATGATAGCTCAGAACTATCCATAGTATGGCAGCTGCTCCCTAAGAGTAAACTAAATTAGTTGTTCTACAACACCAAATGAAGCAGAATTGAAAGCTTACATGAACACTTGGATTACACTGAAACTAGATGGTGAAGCTAAAAGATACCAATAATATATGACTTACTATAAAAAAAATATAACTACACAAACTCCAGCACCACACACACAACTAAGTGTCAGGAAAAAAAAAAAACCAGATGAAAGAATAAATAAATAAATAAATAAATAAATAAATAAATGACATTATCTCCCCCCCTTAAAAAAACAAAAAACAAAAATATTGAGATTCTTACTCCAGTAAGAATGTCAAACATTGAGAATAAAACAACAATAAATGCTGGTGAGGATGTGGGGAGGTCATTCATAGATCCACAGGTTAGTGCAATCACTGTGGGAAAAAAAGTATGGAGGCTCTTCAAAAGATAAGGATTGGAACCACCATACCCCATCTATGCCACTCCTTGATATTTATGCAAAACAGCTAAAATCAACATATTATATACTGGTACAGGCACATCAATGTTTAGCAGTGCAATTCACAACGGACAAGTTATGGAACCAGCCCAGGTACTCATCATTATATGAATGGATAAAGAAAATGTGTTTTATACACAAAATGAAGTTTTACTCAGCCATAAAGAAGAATGAGATTATGGCATTTGATAGTAAATAGATGGGATGGAGAACATCCTACTGAGTGAAATAAGCCAGACTCAGAAAGTCAAGGCTTGAATGCTTTCTCTCATATGTGGAAGCTAAAGCAAAGTAAGGAGAAATAAAGGTAAGGCAGGTCCCATGAAAATAGAGGAGAGATCTGGAGAGTTGAGGAAGGGGACTGAGGAGAATGGAGAAGGAGTTGGAAAGGGGAGAAAGTGTGGAATGAAATTGATCAAATTATGCTATTATGATCAAATTATGTACATACATGAATATACCATAGTAAATTCCACATTTATTTACATCTATAGATCATCAATTTAAGAAAACCAACAAATAGGAGTCCCACAGAAAGGTGTTCAGGACACAAACGGTAGGAGTCCCCTCCAGAGCAGCCCCTGCTTAGGACCAACCAGGGGAGGTTCCCCACCTGAAGCAGCCCCCACCTAACTGACACTCACCCTGCCTGTTGGGACCTGTTTGAGTCCCATGGGCAGACACTCAGGATACGACCAGTAGGGCTGACATTCAGAGCAGCCCCTACTCGGGGCCAACCAGGGGAGGTTCCCCACCCAGAGCAGCCTCACCTATCTGACACTCCAAGTTCCAGTTGGGGCCTGTTTGAGTCCCAAAGGAAGGCACTCAGGATGCAACTGGTAGGACCCCCATTCAGAGAAGCCCCTGCTCATGACCAACCATGGGTGGTTCCTCACCTGGAGCAGCACCACCTACCTGATGCCCGTGTTCCAGTAGGTTCAGATTTGCAACCTTGATCATGGAACCAAAACGTAGAGCAACACGAGGGCCCAGGCAGAAACAGCAACTGGAAGAAGGTGATCATCAAATAGTTGGTGGCTGATCTGACCCTTTGACTTGCAAGGAAAAACTATCTGGAGAACTTCCTACCTTCCCTTCAGGAAATCTCAATTCAGAGATCCAGAAGAACCTCTTCAAAAATGAAGAATCAAACAAGGAGAGGATCACCTAAAACCCACATCCCCCCTAAAAAGAATGCCACAGATAGGGGTCAACATGAAAATCTTGCCAATATCATCAATGATCTGATTACTAAAAGGAACAATGAGCTAAAAGAAGATATAATGAAAGGACCAGTTGAGAAAACTTAAGAGATAAAAAACTCTTTTACCAAAGAAATAGACATACTCAAATGGCAAGTAACAGAGCTAAAATCTGCAGTCAATGACATGACAGGAACCATGGAAGAAATTTGTAATAGACTAGCTTTTATAGAAAACAGAACCTCAGCTCTTAAAGAAAGAACTTCTTTTTTTTTTTTAAGACTGAGGACTGAACTTGGGACCTTGCGCATGCTAAGCAAGTGCTCTGCCACTGAGTTAAATCCCCAACCCCAAGAAAGAACTTCTGACAATGAGGACAGACTGAGGAAGCTAGAGCACACAGATGACAAAAAAGAAAGCTCACAGAACACAAACAGAATTTTTTAAATGTCTAGGATGAAATGAGAAGAAACAAACTAACAGTCATGTAGATACAGAAAGAAATCGAAACACAAACAAATGGGAAATGGAACATTCTCAAGGAAATATTTAAAGAAAAATTTACCCATATAAAAATAGAGTCAGATATGCTCATCCAGGAAGCTTATAGGACACCCAATAGGCCTAATCAAATGAGATACTCACCAAGACACATCATATTCAAAATATACACTGGAATCATGGAAAGAATATTGAAAGTGGCAAGGGAGAAATGCCAAATCACATTCAGAGGCAAACCAATAAGAATCACATCTGACTTTTCAGCTCAGACTCTGGACATGAGAAGATCATGGAAGGAGATCTTTCAATGCCTGAATGAACACAACATGCAGCCAAGAATACTATACCCAGCAAAACTCAGCTTCAAAGTTGAGGGGGAAATAAGCACTTTTCATGATAAAAACAAACTTGCAACATTCATGAACAGAAAGCCAAATAAAAGAACAAGCTAACATTCCTTAAAACCCTCAAGTGGAGGAAATTTTTAAAAGGTACAATCTATCAATAGACAACTAAGACAGCACAGAACTTACAAATAAAACATAGTGAATATGAACCACAACCGTATAACTATGAAAACACAGAATGTGAATGGTCTCAATGCACCAAAGACACAGACTAGCAGATTGAATCAAAAAACAAAATCCAACAATATGCTGCTTATAGGAAACCCAACTTACAGCCAATGACACCCACAGATTAAGGGTGAAAGGATAGCAAAAAAAATCTACCAGGCACATGGCCCGAGAAAGCAAGCTGGAGTTGCAATTGTTCTATCTGACAAAGTGGATTTCAAATATAAATTAATCAAATGAGATAAAGAAGGCCACTACATCTGAGTAAAGGGAACAACAAAATAGGAAGAAATAACCATAGTAAATACATACTCTCCAAATACAATGCCCCAAACTACGTGGAAAATTTACTCCAAGATATAAAACCACTTGTGGACCTCAACACAATAGTACTGGGAGACTAACACTCCTCTGTCACCAATAGACAGATCATCAAAGCAAAAAACAAACAAACAAAAAAACAATAAAGAGATCTCCGGACTAAACAACACCATAATTCAAACAAACTTAAAAGACATCTACAAAATATTTCACCCCAAATTGGCAGAGTATACCTTCTTCTTAGCAGCACATGGATCCTTCTCCAAAATAGATCATATTCTAGTTCACAAAGGAAATCTCAGCAAATATAAAAAAGTAGATATTATTCCATGTATCCTATCAGATCATGATGCCATGACCCTTATAATTAATAGCAAAAACCATGGCACAAAACACACATATGTGTGGAGATTGAATAACACCCTATTCCATGAAGAATAGATCTAAGAAGACATGAGAACAGTAACTAAGGAATTCTTGGAAGAGAATGAGAATGAAGACACAACATATTGAAACCTCTGGGACAGCATGAAAGCATTCTTAAGGGGAAGATTTATTGCACTGAGTGTCCACATTAAGAATCAGGAGAGATCCCTAACAAATAAGCTTATGCTCCAACTCAAATCTCTACAAAAGGAAGAACAGTCTAATCCCAAAGCCAGCAGAAGATAGGAAATAATTAAGATCAAAGCTGAAATTAATGAAATTGAGAATAAAAATACAAACAAGGAATCGATGAAACAAAGATCTGGTTCTTCAAAAAATAAATAAAATTGACAGACCCTTAACTAATCTAACTAAAAGGAGGAGAGAATCAAAGCAAATCAACAAAATCACGAATGAAAAGGGGGTGATGATCATTGAAATTAAACAGATCATCAGAACATATTTTGAAAAACTATATTCCTCTAAATCAGATAATCTGGATGACATGGACAAATTTCTAGACACATACAACATCCCCAAATTGACACAGGATGAAATTGAAATCCTAAACAGCCCAATAACAGGCACTGAAATCTATATAGCAATTAAAAGTCTTCCAAAGAAGAAAAGCCCAGACCTGATGGATTCTCTGCAGAGTTTTACCACATTTTTGAAGAAGAGCTAACACCTCTCCTCCATTGAAATAGTGGGTTGATTGTCACAGAAACAGCCAGATGTTATCTGACTTCTATAATCTTGCAAAGGAATAAAACTTGAATCTGATTGGGACTAGATCCATCTACCAATGCAGATTAAAAGAGAATTAGAAAATATATAATTTTTTAAACCACAGAAACTTATTATAGCTCTTTAGGCTAAGAGATGCAAAATCAGTGCATTGCAGATTTGGTGTATTGTGTGGGTTCTCTTCCTGACTCATAGATGGTGCTTTCTCACTCTGTCCTCACATGGTGGAAAGAACAAGACAGCCTTCTGTAGACTCTTTTGTATAGACACAAACTCAATTCTTTGATTCTTTTTAGTTTAAAAACATATCATTTGGGATGGCGGTGGCTCAGTGATTATGGTGCTTGCCTAGCATGCACAAGGATCCGAGTTTCAAACCCCAGCACCACGTGCACAATGAAGTCTCAGAGCAACAAAAGCCACATAAAAAAACTAAATAAAATGATTCTCTCTCTCTCTCACTATCCCTCTCTTTCTCTCTTTAATATATATATATGTATAGATATAGATAGATGATATAGATATAGATGATATAGATATAGATATAGATATAGATATAATTTCGGGACTGGAGCAGTGGCTCAGCAGTTACGGCACTTGCCTGGCATGTGCCAGGACAAGGGTTTGAACCCCAGCACCACGTACACAAAGAAGTGTCTAAGCAACAAAAGTCACGTGAAAAAACTTAATAAAAATTGACTCTAAAAAAATACATCATTTTTAATGGACAAAACTAAATCACAGTATAGTTTCACATTTTTTTTTAAAGAGAGGGACAGTGAGAGAGAGAGAGAAAGAGAGAGACAACTTTATTTAGTTTTTCACATGGCTTTAGTTGCTCCAACACTTAGTTGTGTACGTGGTGCTGGGTTTGAACCCGGGTCCTCACGCTTGCCAGGCAAGCGCCGAAACCACTGAGCCACTGCTCCAGCCCCAAGTTTCACATTTTTTAACACAAGTAAACCATTACTGTGTAAGTGAAGATAATGGTTAATTGTGAGAGCCTGAAGGGGTGTTAAGAATTGTGTTGGAAACAGAGAAGAAGCTTCTGGAGCAGCATCGAACTTCTATATCTTGGTGTAGATGATGGTTTCAGGGTTATAATAATTCCTTATGATAATTCATCCATTCATTTACTGGTAGGCTTGAATGTGATTTCTGATTTTTTGCCATTGAAAGCAATTGTGCTCTAAACCTTGTTGCTTTGTGCAATGTTTCTCTAGAGTTTATATCTAGAGATGTAATTTCTAGATTGGAGGTAATATTTTTTGTTTTATTAAAAACTAAGATTGGAGTAAAAGAGGCCAGAAACCCAAACAAAAATTCATACTATTTACTCTCAACCAATTTACAATTCTATTTCTTGACATCAACATCTCACCAGTATTGCCAGATTTAAAATTTGTTACATTATAGATGCAAAATGAAATCTCATTGTTTTAATCTGTATTTCCCTAGTCCTTGACAATTTTCTTCTACAGATATATTTTAGTATCCTTTACTCATTTTTCTTCAGAGTAGTCTTTATTGATCTTTAAAGTTTTTCATATATTATATATTAACTTTGTTTTATTCATCACAAATATCTTTTCCTAGTACATATGTCTTCTCTCAAAATAGTGTCACTTGTTGTAAGTTAAAATCTTTTATATATATAAATATATTTCTTTATAAGCTTATGCTTTATCCCATCACAAGGCATCACTAACATTTTCTTCTGAAAGTTGAAGTTCTTGTTTTCTACATATAGGTTTTCAAATTATGAGCCATTTTATTTATGGTATCAGGTAAGATTCTTCTTTAATTTTTATTTTTGATATTTTTACTAATTTTCTCTTACTGTGTATCAAACTATCACAAACTTATGGTACAAAGTAGGATCAGCCACTAAATGATCACAAACTCTAGCAGCTTAACAACATAAATTTATTATCTTACAATTCTCATAACTTAGAAATCCATATACAGATTAGCTGGGTCCTCTATGAAAGTTCTCATCAGACGCAAACCAATATATTTGGCATTCATAATCTTCTTCCAAGTTCACTGAAAGAATTCAATTTCTTGTTGTTGCAGGACATTTTCTCTTGCTGGTTGCTGGCCAGGGACCACTCTCAGCTCCTTGAGTTCCTTTCCATGTGGCCCTTTCATAGGCAGTTTGCTTCTTCACTCCCACTCTTTTCAGAGCTCACTTGAATAGCTCAGGTATACTGGGGTTGTTTCCTCTTTTGTTGTTTTTTTTTTATTTTGAAGCAAGATTTTATTTTTCATTATAATTTTACATATTAAAGGGATTAGTTACTACACTTTCATACATTTTGATTAGCCTTGATTAAGCCATCTTGAACCTTCCACACAAACTCAACCACCAGCTGAATATCAAAGAGTAAACTCTGTTGATAGCACCAATGTTTATCAAGTTGGGCTCAAATTCATAAGCAACAAGAATATGAGATCTAATAAAATGTTTAATCCACCAAGTTTTGGCAAAGTTTATGAATCAGCAATAGATAACCAGAAGGACAGAAAGTATTTTTTGTGGCTTCAATGTTTTTCATAATTTAACAAAATTGGGTATCCATCTCATGGTTGGAATTGAGGCTATTTTCCACGGGTTATGAAAAACAGCAAAAGATAAAGCTAGGAAAGCACAGCCTACATGCTTTCAGGATCCAGTCTAGACTAATGAAAAGATTAGGACTGCACAACCACAGCTACTAGTCTAAGGAGTGAATTAAAAAATAGTGTCCATTTTGGGTGGATGCACCAATCTAGGCCCTTCATTTAGCAACCAACCAGTGTTTTCATGCAAATCAGAAAAATGAACATGGTTCTTTAGGTTGACCCAGCTAGACTCTGATAAGCAAAGTACATGTTCCACCTCAACCCCTATTTATCCCAGCATCCTTGTGCAGAGAACAATGAGCATAACATATATGTAATATCTTTATAAATTAAAGTGCAAGGCAATATTTTTACATTTGCAAATGACATAAATTCTTGTGGACAACAATAAATTTAACTGATGAAGATGGAAAGATCTTATAAATCTGTGTGAGTGGACAAAAGATGGCAAATGAGTGAGATAAATAATAGATATACTGATCAATCTCACAGGGAAGAGGGAACTAGGATTACAATAGATTAATCCCTGAAGATAAATGCAGACTTCTTCTGACAGCAATAAGAAATCATTTGTCTGAATCATGACATGACATTTCCTCTGAGCAGTAAAGCAGTATCTCCCAACCAACTGATACTCTGATGAAAGTTGAATAAGGTAGAAACTATCAGAATCAGGGGGGAAAAAAACTAACATCATGAAGAAAAAAGTGCCCAGGAGAAACAGGAGATTCTATATAAGTGGGATAAAAACCACAATCCAATCAGGCCCCTTTGGAAGCAGCTGCAGTGGTGGCAATGGAAGCAGTGACCATCATGCTAGAGACTAGAACTAGCAATTATGATGGTGGATGTGATGGAAGCAGACAAGTTTGTTTCCTAGCTGATACCAGTGGTGTTGGTTACAATGATGGTACAAGTCTTAAAACTGACAAGAGTAACGGAAAATCAGCAGCACTGAGGAACTCATTGAACAAACACTCCATCAACTATTATGTACTGACCATGTTTCAGGTTTTGTGTTAGGTGGGAAAATAAGTTACCAAGCACCAATCATATGCATTGGGGACCGGACCCCAACATGAGGCCCAGCTGGCTTGTAAAAGATTTGGTGATAAACAACTCTGTTCCAGCCGGCTTGTATCTTCCTTAGTGATGTAATGCCTGACCGCATGACTAAGCTATTTGGCCACTCATTTGTTACAATTGGATAAATGTGTTTGCACTGTACCCCTATTGGTTGTTGTAATGGATAAATAAAGAGAGTAGCGACTAGTCAGATTAGAAGGAGAAGAAACAGCAAAGAAGAAGCAGCAGCAGAGATGACGGAGAGATCAGCGGTAGAAGATGCAGGTAGTAGCCCTGGCCCCAGAAATAGGGACTCTAGTACAGCAATAGAAACAGGGACTCTAAATGTGAATAGCCTTGACTCTAAAAAGAATGTTTTAAGGGCCTTGCCTCTAAAAGAGGGAAGGCGGGAAGCGCTTGGAGGCCTTTAGCCGCGGTAAAGGGAGAAATAAAGTGCTTGGAGAACTCAGGGCCATTGGGTCTACTTCATTCCCAGTCAGCCACCTAATGAGAGCCATCCAGTTCCTGCTGGCTGGGACTGGACATATGCCCAACACTATAACAGATGCTGGGGTACAAAGATGACTAGAACATGCACCCCCAACCTTCAAGGACTCAGAATTAAGCATGGTAGCAGACACAACAAAAAATAATTATGGCAATGTGGTAATTGTGGGAAAGAAATATAAGTTGATATCTGGTGTCATAGTCTATTTTCTGCTACTGTAACAGATGACCACAGACCCAGTAATTTATAAAGAAAGGAAATTTATTTCTCATAGTTCTGGAAGCTAGGAAGTCCACTACTGAGATATAGGCATTTAGTCTATCAAAATATGGCAGAGGAAACACATGGCTCACACATGGGAATGTGTGTGTTCAGGTCTCTCTCTTTTTATAAAGCCACTAATCCTATAATAGGGTTCCCACCCTTGTGATCTCATCTAACTCAAATTACTTCCCAAAACCTCACCTCCAAATACAAAAACTTAAGAATTTGGGGATTAAGTTTGCAACACAACAACTTTGGGAGACATACTCATATCACAGCATATGATCCAATGAAAAAGGAGAAAATATATTACTTTTCTCTGATATATGGAATTATAGGAGACATTATATAGGATATGATAAATAGACACCTTTAGTATTCTCTTAAGAATAGGTGTTCTCATATGTTGCAATATGGATAAGCTGGGAGTTTTCCAAATCTCCAAGTTCTGGCTTCTTTTTGCTTAACAATTCCTTCTTCAATTCACCTCTTTTTTCTTGCGTTTTACAGTAAATAGTAAGGAGGACCCAACTTGTACCTTTGAAATTTTGTCGAGAGAGCTCCTTTGCTAAATATCCACTTATATCAATTGCAAGTTCTACCCCACTATACTAGGAGAAAACTCAGCCATCTTCTTCACCACTTTATAATAAGGATTGCCTTTCCTCCCGTCCCCTGTTCCTTGTTTACTTCTAAGAATTCACCAGAGTAGCCTTTAAAGTCCACATTTCAACCAACAGTCACTTCAACAGCAATCTTGGCTTTTTCTAGATGTACCTCAAAACTCTTCTAGCCTATACACATTAATCAGTTCCAAAATCAATTCCACATTTTCATGTATTTGGTCCAACAGCACCTCACTACTGGTACTAAAATATATATTAGTCTAGAGAACCAGACTACAGGTGGGTAGACTAGATACCAGACAATTGATATACAGAGTTACAAATACAGATTTTTACACACATGATACTAGATAAATAGAGCTATAAGTTGTGTGTGTGTGTGTGTGTGTGTGTGTGTGTGTGTGTGTGTGTGTTATAAGGAAATGGCTCATATGATTACAGAAACTGAGAAGTCCCATGAATTCAAGTTAGCCTGCAGGAGATCAAGGAGAGCTAAAAGCCAGCAAGCCTGAGAATCAAGAAGGGCCAATGTTTCAGTTCAAGTCTAAAGCAGAAAGACCAATTCTCTAGACTCAAGAAAATCAGGTTCAGGGAAAGGTCAGGGTTTTGTCCTATTGAGGACCTCAACTAATTGGATGAGAGTCAATCACATTTGGGATGGCACTCTCCTTTACTCAGACCATCAACTGAAATATTCTCATCTAAAAACATCCTGATTGATAAAACCATAACTATGCTTTACCAAAGATCTGGGCACCCCATGGCCCAGTAAATTGATACATAATATTGACTATCATACAAACTATTTGCTAGACTCTGTGACTACAGGATAAACAAAGTTTCTGACATCATGAGGCTCCTATTCTATTAAGGCATAAAATAACTTCAAACACTTCTTACTGTAATAATATGGATCAAAGAGATAAAGTATATGTGTGAGGGGAGATGAGGGTAAACAGAGACATTTATGCTCATAGTATATATAAAAGGTTATAAAAGTCTTTGAGCTTCAGAATTAAATTGCATTTATGCTATAGGGAGAGTAATCTGCTATTAAAGTACAGGACACATAGAAGAGAGGTACTGGAGACAGGAAAGGTATCTGGGAAGCAAATATGAAGTTCAAGAAAGATGAAGGAAATAGATGAGAGCCAAAGGAAGATACATGTTACTGACTAAATGTGTGTGTCCCCCACACTAATTAATATGCTGAAATCCTTACCCCAATGTGATAGTATCAAGAGGTGGGGCTTTGAGGAAGTGAATATATCTTCTAAAAGACAATACGTGCAATAGCTCTCTTCCCTCTAACCACAATGTGAAGATAGTATAAGAAGTCAGCGGTCTTTAATCCAGGAAAGGACCTGCACCAGAACCTGATCACACTGGCATCCTGATTTCAAACTTCCACTCTCCAGAACTATGAAAAATAAATTTCTACTGTTTATAGCCCAACAAATCTATGATATTTTTGTTATAGAAGCCTGAACTAAGACAATAAGAAACATGTCATGTTTCTGAGCATATGCTATGTATTAAACAATAAGGTATTTTCACATATTTCAACTAGGGATGAAAAGGAAGAAAAATATCAAGATATTACAATGAATTTGATCCTTTTTTATTAAGAAATTTATTTGTTGAACAATCAAACATGCTTCTAGTGAAAAATACAATATATTTAAGTTCTGAATATTAGATTTACCTCCCAAGACCCCCCCAATTATCCACCCTTATCCCTCCCCTTCCCTCCTTCCCAAAACATCTTTACAAATGCCTTAGGTTGTATGTCATTACACCTTATTCAGATTTAAAACATGATACTAGACCTCCTTTCTCAATGGCCAGGGTCTAGCTCTAGCCTCCACAGATGAGTGAAGACACTCGACCCTTGGTTCTCTGGGTTATGTTGATTTTACTCAGCATAATTTCTTCCATAGCCATCCATTTACCTTCAAAGGATGCAACATCATTATTTCTAATTGGTGAGTAAAACTACATGGTATATACGTACCACAGTTTTTGGATCCATTCATCCAGTGAGGGACATCTGGGTTGTTTCCATAATTTAGCTATTGTAAATTGAGATGCTATGAACATCAATTTTGCTGTGCCACTGTAGTGTGCTGTGCTGATTCTAAATGCCCTGGGAAAATATCCAGGAAAGGAATACCAGGAACATATGGTGGGTTCATCCCTAGTTTTTTGAGGATTCTCCGCATTGCTTTCCAGAGGGGCTGTACCAGTTTGCAATTCCACCAAGAGTGTGCTAAAGTACCTATCTCTCCACAACCCCTCCAGCATCTATTATTGTTTATGTTCTTCATTTTTGCCAATCTGACTGGTGTGAGGTGATATCTTAATGTAGTTTTCATTTGCAATTCTCTGATTACTAGTGACTTAACAGCACTTTCTCATGTATTCATTGGCCTGATCAATGTCCTCTATTGAGAAGTTTCTATTTAGTTATTTGGTCCATTTATTGATTGGGTTGTTTGTGTTTTTGAAGTTGATATTTTTGAGGATTTTGTAGATTCTGGATAAGAGAACCCTGTGAGAAGAATCACAGTCCATGATTCTGTCCAATTCTTTAGGAAACCTCTTAACTTTTTTGATTAATTCCTTGGCAGTGCAAAAGCTTTTTAGCTTTATGGCATCCCAATCACTGATTTCTGACTTCCTTCACTTTAGGAGACATGTTGAGAAAGTCTTTGCCTACTCCCAAATGCTGAAGTGTTGGACCTAATTTGCTTACCATCAGTTGCAAGGTAGCTGGTTTAATTCCAAGTTCCTGGATCCATTTTGATTTGATTTTCATGCAAGGTGAAAGATAAGGGTCTAATTTCAACTTTCTGCAAGTGGCTGACCAGTTTGTCCAGCACCATTTGTTGAATAGGCGGTCTCTCCTCCATGTAGTATTTTGTCCCCCTTTGTCAAAAATCAGATGCTTAAAGATTTGTGGGTTTGTTTCAAGGTCTTCTATTCTATTCCATTGGTCTTCATTCCTATCTTGATACCAGTACCATGCTGCATTTATTACTGCAGTTCTATAGTATAGTTTTATGTCTGGAATAGCAAAACCGCCTGTTTCTTCTTTCTTGCTTAGTAATGTTTTGGCTATTCTGGGTTTCTTATTGTTCCAAATGAATTTGAGAATTGCCTTTTCTATGTCTATAAAGAATGACATTGGTATCTTAATGGGGATTGCACTGAATCTATGTAGTGCTTCTGGCAGAATGGCCATTTTTATTATATTGATTCTGCCTATCCAAGAGCATGGAACATCTTTCCATCTTCTTAGGTCATCTTGTATTTCATTCTTCAATGTCTGATAATTTTTGTTGTAGAGATCTTTGACTTCCCTTGTTAGGTTAATTCCCAAGTATTTTATTCTTTTCAAGGATATTGTGAATGGGACTGGTTTCCTAATTTCTTCCTCTGCCCTTTTATTGTTAGTGTATAGGAAAGTTATTGATTTATGGGTGTTGATCTTGTAGCTGGCCACTTTGCTAAATCTGTTTATAAGTTCAAGCAGTTTACCAGTGGAGTTTTTTGGATCTTCCAATTACAGGATCATATCATCAGCAAAAAGGGAGAGTTTGACTTCCTCTCTTCCTATTAATATCCCTTTGATTTGTTTCTCTTGCTTTATTGCCCCTGCTAGGGTCTCAAGAATGATATTGATTAAAAGTGGTGAGAGCGGACAACCTTGTCTGAAAACAGCTGATTTTCAATTGACCTGTGCATATATGAGTATAATCACTTGTGCTTCAAATCGATAGAGTTGTAAAACTTCTTAAACAGCTTAAGGTTTCAAGTGGGGTCAGCAGTAAACTAATAAAGGTAATAGGAGTGAAAAGGATAACACAAAAAGAAAGAATGGGAAGGGAAGACGATGTTTTCCTATTGTTGTTGTTATAGATGACAAAATGAAGCATCCAAGAAAAGCTGGTCAGTAACTAGTAGAAAATATAAAGCTAGAAGTAAAGAGTGAAATCATGGCAAGAAATGTGTACATAATTTGCAGAGAAATGGCACCTGAAGCAATGAGATTTACTTTAGTTATTAATGGAGAGATTACAGACAGAAGATTAAATTCTTACAAAATCCTATATTTCAGAGCTGTTTTGTCCAATATAGTAATCATTAGCCATATAAAAGTATATACATTAATTAAATTAAATTAAAATTCACTTAATCACACTAGCTACATTTCAGGTGTTCAATGGCTACATGTGGCTAGTGGCTACTACATTGGATATAATACATACAAAAGTCTTTGAACATCACAAAAATTCTATGGGAGAGCACCAATGTAGAGAACGGTTAGAGAGCAGGAGAATTAGAAAAATCTGATTTCCTGAAATTCAGAGAAAATATTTTAAGATCAGTGGTATTACATAAAACTGTATGAAGGTCCAAAACAAAAACAAATTTTGTGACTTCTAAAGCAGTTTCACAAAAAGTATAAGGTTATAACATATTTCAGTAGAAATGGATAAATATGGAGACAATTTTTTCCAGTAATTTTTCAGTGAAGAGAAACAGAAAGAATGAAAATCTAGACAATTGAAAAAGAACAGAGCTG